>WKFP01013356.1:412464-470490 GCA_011057875.1 Pterocles orientalis | reverse complement strand
CAGTATCATAAATAAGAAAAAAAAAAAAAAAAAAGAAATCCTTGTTTGACTGTTCTGTGTATACTCTGGACTTCACTGAGAAATGCTGGAACAACCTTATTGTTGGTAAATTTTCAAAGAAAAAAATGGAGAGCATTTTTTTATGTAATACGGAAAAGAGTGAAGGGATGGTGTCATAATTCCCACTAAATTATATTGTAGATGAAGTGACATTTGTAAAGCATTTGTTGATAGATATGAAATAATAGTGCCAATACAGTCCTGTTTGCCCAATTTAAGCGTCCTTTTCTGTTGAAATACTGGTGTCATTAACACATAGTAAGGACCTGTCAAGGAGTCTAATCCTGAAGCCCTTATTCCCCTTTGTTTTGTTCACATTCAAGGATATTTCCCAATGAATTTTTCAAGTTCCAAGAATTTTCTTTGAGCATAATTGCAGCAAATTATGTAACAAATTCCCCTCTAGCCATGTTAGGAAAAGATGATTCAGTAAAACTAGAATAGTATCCATGTTTTGGCCCAAAAAAAGAACAGGACCGAATATACACAAGGAAGTCTGTGGAGCTGCAAGGAAAAAAAAAATAAAAATCTAAGAGTTTAGCGTATTAAATATTCTGGCTTCATGGTGGACTCCAGATCTCCCACCAATGTCGGTGAAGCAGGCAAAGCTGTGAGGCTGGGACTCTGCAGACGCCAACATTGTGCACAATTTTTGCTTCAGTATTCATTTGTTCTACAAATTTGTTGAAAATGTCTGAGGTTTTACATTTCCCTTAGTACTTCTGAGGAAGAAAAAAAGGATTCATAATTTTCCAGCACAGACAGGACTCTCAGGATTTTAAGCATTTAAAGTAATTGATGCTGTCCAAAAAATGGCAGAAGTCAGAGAAACAAACTCCACCCCTGAGCGCAAGCTACAGCTAGCTACGGTGCTTAGTTCCTAATCAAAAGGTTGCTAACAAATCCTAACAGATGTAGCCAGGACTGCCAAGTCTGAACCTAAGTGTCAGGGCTGAGCCATGACACACTGACTCATCACGTTACCTAAATATCATCCTTATAAACAGCTTTAGACCATCTTTTATGTACATGTGACCAAGTGGAACGGTGTGTCAGTAGAGCAAATGCAAACAGCACGGTCTTCCATTAAAGCAATCACATACCCAGATGCCAAATCCAGGACTCTGAGACCTCATGCGAATCTGAGAGTCCCTGGGGAATTTGGGTTTGATGAGAAATACATATAAATATTATAATCTGTGACAGATATAATCTTGCTCCAATAATTTCCACTCTATTTAAAAGCAAAGCTACCTATTTTGTTCAGCCCCACCGTCTGGAAGTTACAAAGATAAAGGGACCTCTCAGCATGAGCAAACTGCAAAATGTACTTGAAAATAAATTCGTAATGACAACTGGCATTAAAGAATTTATTTCCAAATACATTTTGCAGCCTGTTCATGCTGAGGAGTGCTTTTATCTTTTGAACTGGATGGTGCTAGGCTGAGCAGAGACGAAGAGTTTCCTCTTAACTCTTTCAGTACCACACAAACAGCAGAATTCACCAGGATTTTCTTATAAAGTACTTATACCTGCATTAGACAAACACTGCATTACAGGGGCTCGGTTTCTAGTCCCAAGAGAAGAAGGAGATAACCACAGCTCCCCTAGCTGATCATTTGACACCTACTTTTAAGTCCAATAATGTTTTTCTTTAAGATAGTCCCTTAATGCTTTTTCTCAACAGATTGCTGTGCTACCGGTGCCTTTCTGGGTAGCCACAAATCACAACAGCTTTACCTACTAAGTAGCAGCACGCTGCCTCGGGTCAGAATTTCCTGTCTCCCCGGTGGAGTCAGCATTTTGCAAATAGCTCCTTTGTTGACAAGGGAAAGGCAAGCGCTGCCTCCATTTCTGGCATCTCTTCTGCTTTGCCTGCCTCGATCTTCATTGCAACTCAGTTGCTTTTAAGGTTGAGCCAGGATGGGAAAAAAAAATCCAGCAGAAATCAACCTTTCTGTTTTGAGTCCTCTTTCAGCAAGACAGTTCCGTGGCTTGTCTGATGGCACAGCCAGACAACGGTCACAGAGGCAAAAGTTAGAGGGTGGGAACAAGACATCAGGCTTAGGGATGTGCTGGAGAGTTATTTGTAGCATTTTGAATTTATGTTGGATTTAAAAAGTAATTATATAACCATAGACTAAACCACAGATATAACAGAAGTTTCAATATCAAATTCAAAGAGCCTAAACAAAGTCAGGATGTGGAGGAGTAGATACTTCCTGGGAGCATCAACCACCTAGAGGTTGTGCTGCGTTGCAAATCTGCCCATTATTTCCATTCCTAATCGCATACTCTTAAATAGAGAAAGTGGATGTAACCAAACAACGGAGAACAAGAAGGGCCTAGAGAGAGACAGACCCTTCTCAGTGTCACTGGAGGTTAGATCAGGCTGTAAAATGTAATAATCAAGATGCTAAAGAAAGCTTTTGTTTGATCCAACAGCTGGGGGTGGGTGGGGAGGAAACTCAACTAGCTCCACACAAATATAAAAATATTTTAATCCCTCCAGGAAGTCAGATAAGAGGGAGTGAAATTCATGAGCTCTACAACTCACCTCTCTACTGATGGTAGGAAAATAGTAACAGAAGCATTTAAAGAATCAAGACCGACACAACAAATAGTTACATTTAGGGCAGGAACAAGCAACAGCAATCCCACTGAAAACCTTATGAGTATCCAGACCAAAGCCAGAGTGAAGCAGATAGATCTCAACACTTGGGTAAACATAACAAAAGAGGTGTTCATTGACTTCTTTACTGAACATCCCTCTTCTCCCCAAGATTGAAGATTGATGACCTGCATCTTACAAGAACACTCTGATGAGCAGGTCTCTCTCTCATGTGCTGATAGTGGCAAAGGTCTACAATAACCCTGTTCTTCCAACGGGTCACTAGGGATTAACAAGGTTTCACAAGACACATTGAACATGTGCAAGCTATCCCTTTGACTGGGTAAACATCCTTCACACCCATCCAGTCCTGCATTCACAGAGATAAACAGCACTTACCATAACTGCAAACTGAGCAGGATCCATGGACACCCAAGCCCACAGCTAAAAGAATAATCAAGATGCTAAAGAAAGCTCTTGCTTGATCCAACAGCTGCTGTGCTCAAAGGCTGTTGATACAGCAAACTTGTCAAGAGTGATAACAACAATGAAGTTATGAAGTTGGAGCAAAGGCACATACCAGAAAGATAATAATGGAGAATCAAAAATGCTGGATGAACCCCACTTACTGGTGTGATATCTACCTCAGAAGGAGCTTTCTAGAAGGGGAGGAAGATGACTTCTTTGCTCACATAAGATTTGAAAAGGCAGAAAATATGAGCTCTGGCACTCCTCACGGATGCTCTTGTTGAGGTCGATAACATGGCTTTCACCAGCTTTAGTACTGCTGATTCCTAAAAAAGGGAAAACAATAACAGAGCATGCTTCCCTGGTACAAGAAAGATCCTCCTGTACATGAAATCTATGTCTTTATTACGCGACTCACAAACCATTTTTAAAGCATACAGTGTATTTATGAACATTTCTGTGTGTTCCTCTCATGAGCAGAAGTGATATTCTTGCAGACAAGGTTGCTGTGCAGTATTAATATTGCCAGCACTTGGTGCATCATACAAAAGCTTAAAATGATGAAGAGCTACAGAAACTTGAAACATTTTGAAAAAGTGACAGAAGAAAATTAAAAATAAAAATTTGCATTGCATCTTCTACATTTGACTGAAATGTCTTCTCCGTGGCTCTGGCAGAAAAGCTGGTTGTGCCTCTGCTAAGCACTCTCCCATCTTCTCAGAACCTGCGAGAATTAGGATACTACAGTGAACATCCTTTACAGAGCAGGTGAGCTCTGACAGCTGTACTGCTATGGCACTTGTTTTTCCCTACATGAAGCACTCCATTTCGAAAAAGCTCCCAAAGGCAGTGGGAAGCCATGACATTATGGGGTCAAATATGCTGCTTGGTAAGCCAAAGATCTCAGCGATTGAGTAGGGTCACATTATCTCTGAGTAAGCATTTTTGCCCTCTGGGAGAAAGCTGAGAGTCTGAAGTTTTACAGATAAGAAAACACTTCTATCCGCTCCATCCTGGCAAAGTTCAGGTGAGCTCCTTCCCTCCTGACCTCTTTTGTCTCACTCTCCATCGAAGGGAGACTAAAGTTGTCTTATGAAACAGTGACAAACATGCCTTTAGAAAACAGTGACAGGAGATACAGACACAAAAAGGAAAGGCAGAAAGGACACGATGCTGTTTGGACATGAAGGGATGTGGAACAAGAATACAAAGTAGAGCATGGAAATTCTTGTGTTGATACAAGCAGAAAAAATCCCTGAAGCCTGCATCTCCTACTAAACACACTACCAAACTGATGCATCAGCTAATCCCATTTGTCTGTCTTTCCCCAGCAGAATACCACTGCAAACGGCACATCTGCTTTGCTGGCTCAAATGCCTGTCCCTGGCACTGTCAGTGACTACGGACAAGACTGAAGTGGCATTAGAGTTTCCACTACAACAATGAGGCTCAGGGGGAAGCCACGAGTGCACTTCCCAGCTGTAACCCTGCAACCCAGAGCTCTGTCTGGTGCTAACAAGCCCATTAGTGCCAGAACCTGCACAGAGGCTCTTCTGAGACAGCATCATTGTGTCTGGCTAGAGCTCACCACCACCAGCTCCATTTGGACCAATTACTGCCAATTTGTCCTTACACAGACAAAGAAAAGAGTAACTACAACCCATCATTTCAATGTCTTTCCAGTGAGTTATAGAGCAACCAGATGAGATCAGCTGAAAGCGACTGAGCAGCTCATTGCCACTGACACGACTCTCTTCTCAGCCATGCACTCCTACTGTTTCCCTGCATCAGCTCCACTGCTCATCTGACCTCTGCTGAGGTGTTTTAATTCCTCAGTCTAGCAGGAAAATAAAGCTTTCTTTAATATCAGCAAGTTGAATCAGCTTCCCAGGAGGCAGTTAAGCACCACTGGTAACGGAAGAGCAAGCACAGGGGCACAGAGCAGAACAGGAGAAGGAATCGAGACTGCCTTTTAGGGTGGCATTTCTGGTTTGTTAGTTAAGCTGGTTGAATGATATTTTATTATTTTACTCAGGTTCAATCCATGGAAGTTGCAACCCAATCCAATTAAAATTGTATCCAATTACATCTCTCAAAATTAAATAAGAGCTTCTATAAAGGCTTTTATATCGGTTCACATGTAAGAATTCGAATTTGTGTTCAAAGGTACAAAGCCAAAATTAGAGTTCCCCCCCAGTAAAGGGCAGGAAAAGTAAAGAACTACATGCTTGGTCTTTTACTTTTCTTCACACCTTCAGTTAGTACAATTAACAGGATGTCAAAGTGAAGTGTTTAAGCAACGTGGAACTTTCTACAGAGGAATCAAGGGCTACACAGCTTTATACTGCTCCCAGCTTACCGTCTTCTTACAAACTGAAAGACTGAGCAGAAAAAGCAAGGTATAAACCATCTTCTCTGTCCTTATAGATTTAGAGGAGCTACCTCATATTTATCTACAGTTATTTTCATGACATTAATTTAATAACATTATATTAAGTTACATTACCTAATGTCTAGGTGTTACCGTACCTGGTTGTTAAATATATAGAATACAATTCTCTTTGGAAGTTGCATGAACCACTCCTAGAACATGGCCATTTAAGTAAAACAGAATCAGATCATTCTCTTCTACACATTGAAGTGGCTTAAAGCTGCCTCCCTTGAGCAGTTGGATATTCTCCTTACACAGTGGTCTTCTGGGTTGATTTAGCCAGCCAAACACGAAAGCCAGCTCTGAAATGACACATAAAACAGGAAAAACTGAGGTAAATATTTTGATATATCCCTGCGAGGCAGCAGGTTATCATTCCTTGAGCCTTGTAGTCTTGTCTGTACCTCAGCATCCCCAGCTGTGAAGTGATAACAACTTGTTCACCTTTAAAAATTATGTTGGATTTTCAGGGAAGAAAAAGTGTCTGAGACCCAAGTAGTGCTGAAAGTCTGGCCTGAATCACAAAATATTATTTCAAACAGTTATATTTAGAGGTTCCGATACGTAACTCAGTCTATCCTTATTTATATACAGAAGATCCTGACTTTAGATTTTTCCCAGATTCTCCAGAAAAAGCCAAGCCTTGCCTTAGTGACAAACCAAAACAGAAAAAAATTAGCTCCAAGAAGCTTGCTGGAACATTAATCACTAAGTACAGTCCACAAAACCTTCTTCGTGTGGAATTTGGCTCTGAAGAAACAGAGTCTTTGACTCTCCTTTTCTCCCAAGCTGATCTCTATGAAAAAGAAGAAACTCTTTGCAAAATACAAATAAAGTACCTGAAGGGACACTACCACAGATCCTTTTCCCAAAACATAAATAGTTATATCTGACACAAGATGCCCAAAGGCACTTACAACCCTCAGCTCACATGAAAAGAATGAAATTGTCTTAGCATCCTTCACCTTTCCAGAAAATCTGGTCCTTGCTGCTAACAAAAAAAATAGCTTGTTTTTAAAACAGTAGTTTCTGTCTCATGTTGTGCAATCTAATCTCACAGGTCTTCAGCACCGAGTCTACTTTTCCCAAGCAATCTCCCTTGGTAAGGTTGCAAAACTAAAAATTATTCTGCCTAAACACCTTAAAAAAACCCCCACAAAAACCAACAAAAAAACCCCACCAAAAAAACCCACCCTATCAAAAACCACAACAGTATAAGAATTTTCTTATTGTTCAAAGAGCAATGAAAATAACCAGCTACGTGGGGTTTTAAGTGTTCTGCAGCTGTTTCCAGTACCCAAATTAGTATCAACATCTGTCCCTCCTACACTAGTCCAATGAAGGATACTAGTCAGTGCTTAACATAACACAGTCCAACCAAGGATCCACCTAGCCTAGTGCCCTGTTTGCAAAGGTGGCCATAAGCTAATGCTCAGAGAAAAGGAAGAATTTAGAAGAAATCTTTATATTATATGCACATAAACATACATAATATGTCAGCCTCCAACTAATACTCTCTCACTTTCCAGCTATTTATGAAGGTCATCGAAAGTCAGGCTCAACAGCAGTACTCAAAAGCATGAGAAACAAGAGGCATAAGCTGAAACAAGGGAAGTTCAGACTGAATACAAGGAAGTATTTTCTCACCATGAGGACAGCCAAACGTTGGAGCAGGTTGCCCAGAGCAGTTGTGTAGGCTCTGTCCTTGGAGGCTTTTAAAACCAGATCCAGTAAAGTTGTGAGTAAACTGGTACAAGCCAGGTGATCCTGCTTTGAGCAGGATATTGGACTAGAGACCTTCCAAGATCCCTTACAAGCTGAGTTATGCTGTGATCCTATTTTTCATCTGAGGATCTCTTGGGCTGGATGTTGCTTCCACTGAGCAGGCACAGAAATGTAAGAAGGAAGAATTGCTTGTCTTGCACTTGCTGGAGTTCCAGGTGCCAGCCTCAATCAAGGCACCTGGACCAAATGGGTACAGAGAATGAGTAAAGTTGCCCCTGCACAGAGATAGTATAAGAGAGTATCACCACAACCTATCCTGTTCCAGGGATTAGCAAACAGCTTCAGTCACCATCAGGTTCCTATCAGCTATCCTTCAAAACTCTAATTCAGTTAAAGGGGAGTTCACTTTTATTCTCCTGACTCAAGATGCTCTGTGAATACTTGCACAGCTTTCCATCTTCTGCACACGAGTGAGCTGAACGTAGTGTACGAACAGGTTGTACAAATGTGCCTTCTATGCTGTAACCTTCTGCATTTAAAGACCAAACGTGTTCCACCACACTGCAGAAGAACATGGTGATCCATCTCCACAGTATTAAAGTCATGTTTGCTTCTCCCTAGGAGTCCTGTATCAATAGATAATCTGGATAATTGAGACTCAAGAGACCACAAGGCTAAGAGGAACTACTGGATAATCATACCTAGCATTTTTTTTAATCCATTCCCCTCAGTTCCCTCGTAGTGAGTCCAGCGATCAGTACCTAAATCATTAATTTTGTTTTGGCATCAAGCCACAGTCTCTGACCATGCCTCTGTCCATGCCATTAATGACTGCTTCAGGACCTAGACATCTTTTTTCTCCACTATGAAAATACAAACCATAAATCTCTCCTGTGTCTTTCTTTTTCATAAAATAAACAGCTTGGACATCTAAAAGGATTTCTCCCTTCATAGGGAAGGATTTTTTTTCCAGAAATAAACATTTATGGTTTATGTCTTTACTCTCTCTAACCTGGTTATATTCTATAATGGATGTTAACATTTGGACCAAGGGCCACATTTTAGAATTTGGGGAAGGAAATAGTTGGAGAAAGACTGTTTTCTAGGATGCAGCCTCCATTGCTTAAGTATGGCTTTTATTCCTTTATCCTGTACATGTAACTTGCCTTGTTGGTGGGGGCCTATTGAAAAAATGTAGCTAAATGTAATAAACCTGTAACACATCTCTGTCCTCACCATTATTTATTCTTCAGGAATCTCATCTCATGTGTTATTTCAGCAATGTTAACTGTATTTACTTTCAGACCACTGAAGATCTTGAACAATGACAGGCTCTGTACTAATTCTAAAAAAAAAATCAAAACCCAAACAGTAAGAACTCCTATTCAAGATTCATCCTTTGATTACTACTTTTTGAGCTTTCTCCTTAACAACTTTTAACAATATCACTGGCAGCAATGAAAAACCAGAGAACCTAACGTTTTCTCCACTCAAACAACTAACCTGCAACCCTGCCTTAAAATGCTTAAATTCACTGCTTCCAGTTTGTTAGAAGCTGTAGCAATGAAACAAACAGAAGAGACCAGGGAAGAGCAAGATGGACAACTCTGCTCAGTGAGCCCAATGAGAAAGGAAGATAAATACTTTAAAAACAAATTTGAGATCCACTGAGGGAGTAGCAGCTTCACTGAAAGAATCACAGAAAGTTAGAGACTGGAAGGGACCTCGAAAGATCATCTAGTCCAATCCCCCTGCCGCAGCAGGAACACCTAGATCAGATCACACAGGAATGCACCCAGGCGGGCTTTGAATGTCTCCAGAGAAGGAGACTCGACAACCTCTCTGGGCAGCCTGTTCCAGTGCTCTGTCACCCTCACCGTAAAGAACTTTTTTCTCATAAAAAGAGTGATGAGTCATTGGAACAGGCTGCCCAGGGAAGTGGTGGAGTCACCATCCCTGGAAGGGTTCAAGAAACGTGCAGATGTGGTGCTTAGGGACATGGTTTAGTGAGTTAGGTGGTGTGGGTGGACGGTTGGACTTGATGATCCTTGAGGTCTTTTCCCACCGTAATGATTCTATTCTATTCTAACATGACAATTCCTCTTTCCTTGCACAGTTATAACTCAGTAGGAGTAACAGAATCTGTGGCATATTTCTTTGCTCTTCCTTTACAAATAGCAGGTCCACCACCTCATTAAAACAACTGCATGTTAGAAAAACATTTTCAAGAATTAAAAACAAGAGCTCTTACTCTATACTGAAGAATCTTGCTCATTACAGATAGTAATCTGCAGATTTCTGATCAGTGCATCATGCTGTTACCTCTTAGAGGTGAGTCAGTAACAACTTCTTCCATTCACAAGATGTTACACGTCAACCTTCAACTGAAACTAGTAACACAGGAGAAATCTACTGCAGCAGCCATTTATCTGTAGGTGTTCATGGGCACCAGCTTTTCTTTTTCATTTCAAGAAAAAAAATAAAATTGTTCTGCACCATAAAAAGCTTGATTAGAAGAATAATGCCTCGGGCAAACCCTAGAGGTAGAAGCAACTTAAAAGAAACATTGTGCTGAAAAACTAAGTTGATGCAATATTAAACAAGTGAAATCAGGGAAACAGGGCAGGGGGAAAAAAAAAATTCTTAGCCAGATTTTGAACTCCTTTACGTTGACTTGACATTAACCTAATTCTGCTCATTATTGCAGAATTGCTAGTTACATCAATTACACCACTCACTCATACAAATGTAACACACAGAACCAAGCCCACAGTTCTTGATCTGCACCACTGAGAGTTGAACACACAGACCTGAGATCCGCTGCTGCCTCAACAGATCCCGAAACATAACTAATGCAGTTACGTTTGCCACAACTTCTGAGTGCCTTGCCATGACCCACTTCCCCAGTTAGTGGTGAGCGGTGATGGGAAAGGTCCCGTGGAACTGCATCCATGCAGACAGAGCATCTTTTCTGCATCAGAAATGGTCCTTGGAACAACCACTGTGCTTTGCTGATTAAACCACACAGAAGAGCTGGCTCCTCTCTGGAGATTTGCCTGGTTCTGTCCAAACCTTTCAAATGCATCATTCTGGGGCTGAGATACTGCTGGAGGTATCACAGGCTAGATACACACATGCACAAACATACAAGCTCATCCAGCCTTGACCAAAACATCACAGATCTTTCACAATGTTATTATTTCCTTTCCACACAGAAGCCAGCTGCACATTTTTCAGCCACACCTCACCTTTCACCTGTTACCGTGAGGCCCGTTCAATTTGTCAAGTGTCATATCAAAGGATTTTTGAAAATCCTCATTCAAAACCAGCAGAATCAATTGCCTTGAGAAACCAGCATTGCCAGAGGCATGCAGTGACACCACTATCGGTGCTACTGCAGCCTGGGGCCACCACTGCTCCCCTCCTCTGCCCCCGATGTCCTTTACTGCCTGCAGTACAGGTTATCTCAGCCTGTAGCCAGGGGCAGGAACTGCCTGATTACAGTCCGTGACAGGTCCTAAATTCATGTAATTTGGATGTTGTTTTTGCAACTTGTTATTTTCAGGAAGATGCCAAAGCACACAGATACGGGCTTGCTTTTAAATACCAAGGGCTTTCTATCCACTACGTACTTCAAGTCTCACTCCAAACGCTCGTGCTTAACGTGGCACTTTGGTAACCATGCGGAAAAAGATGACAGTCCTTTCAGCACTGCTGGCTCTGATTCTGGTCGATCTGCTAAAGGCACAAGGTGAGTCAAAAACATATTGGCAAATCAATCTTTGCCAATTTGAAATAAGATTCATGTTCCAGAGTGTACTTATTCCTAGATTTATTCTTTTTCCCTCCCCAAACTCCTACTTGGGCTCTCTGATCCATAAGAACAACTATGTACATGTTTAAATATCCGTAGAAATAAGCTGGTTTTTCAAACCATCCTCCTCATCCATGTAAATTTCTTTCATTTTATTTCTAGGTACCCCTGTTACCTCTGTGCTTGAGGCAACAAGTGTGGAGCAAGGCAGAGATCCCAGCATGCAACCGAGCACAGAGTTCCCTGTGGACTACAGCAGAGACCCATACAAGGAGGAAGGCATGGAGCAAACTGGGAACACTGGAGTGCAAGAAGGTGAACAGGTCATTTGGGAGCTGAGCGGTGAGCCAAGTACTGAATCTACCCCTAAGCTGAGTGTGGAGCCAAGCAAAGAATCAACCCAGGTAAGACCTATTTTATCTTTGATTGTCCATGTTATTGTTATCTCAATTTTGTTACTCCAGTGCTCCTACCCTTCCTGCACTAATGGGACAAAGCATAAAAAAATACTGATCTACCTTGTAGTCTATTTCTAGCAGCGTATGCCAGAGATCTAGCCACCTTCTGCTCCTCCTCTCCTTCCAGAAACATAAATTGCTAGTAATGGAGACGATGGTGAGATTCTTTAAAAGGAATTGTGTTGTTATGGATGAGTGGATTTTACAGCTGTATGTGAAATAAGGAGTTTACACCTCCCCTCTCCATGAAAGAGGTTTCTTGTGGATTTAGTTAATGCTGGCTTATAATGTGCATTCTTAATGTGGAAAAAAAAACCCCCCAAAACCCCCAAAATAAAAACAAAACCAGATTTATATGGTGGAGTTCCATTATTATGAAGGCCTGTGGTCTGCCCAAGTGACATTTCACCATGGTGAACCTCATCTCTGTAAAGCTGGGCCGAATTATTCCCTACAGAAAAAAAAACCTGAAAAGGAGTCAGAAATTTAGTGACCTCAAACCAGCAGAGGCTCTGTCACATCATCCATCCACACAGAGCTCACACCTGCAAGGAGGTTGTGTGATCCACACCCAAGATCTCATCCTGAACAGTGTGACATTTGAAGTCTCTACCCTTTGTCCCTTAGAGCTACCAGCGGCTGATCCAGAGCTCACAGCAGGGCACAGAACATGGAAGGGCATACACCAAAGAATTACTTTTCCCCCATCCTCACCAGTTCCTGCCATGCTTCTAGTCTGGCTAGCAAGACAATCTGATACTGACTTAACCTTCTAACCACTATTCCTTTACTCCTGTTCACATCAACTGCCTCATCTTTTGAGAGTGTTTTCCCTTGAAACCATTTCCTTCCAAATGTTTTTGCTTTGTTTCTCCTGCTTAATTTCAATGGCATTTGGGACTCTGTCTGTGCTAGGAAAACTGGAAATCATAACATCATGTCCAGTGTGGTTTCAGAACATGGAGCAACCCCTGAAATTATTCAGCACTAACACCCACCATCATGACAAGGAAGCACTACAGTGGAATTTACTGAGCTCACTGTAAACTATCACCTTCACTACTTTTACCACCAGGGTAACACTGAGACCTCAAAATCTTCAGTAAATGGATGTGATGAATCTCAGAAAAAAAACACAAAACCTACCAAGCACTCATGCTACTCACTCCTCTAGCCCCTGGATTTTGGTACCTACATTGCAGCGTCAACTTCTGTGCCCTCTATCTCTGTCCTCCTCATTACCACAGTGAGCTGCTTCATCATGCATTCAGCCTCATAAATAGATAAAGGGACACAGCTTTATTATCAGATGTTGTTAATTCTTTTGGTTTTATTTCGGGTTTTTTATTAGTTTTGTTGTTTGGGGTTTTTTGGGGGGTTACTGATTTTTTTTTAAGCAAGGAATGTCTTATGTAAGACACTATAGGGGAGGATCTTTTCAATGGACAGGATCTTCTGACCAACGAAAGCTTGAGGAGGTTTTTTTTTGGTTGGTTGTTCTTTACAATAGTTTATGTAGGAGCAATTTTGATTTCCATGGTGGAAACAATCTGCAAAGCCCCAAAGTCACAATTCCAAGCAGTTCTGTCATTCAATGCAGTAGTTTTACATTTACTCTCTTTGTTTTTACTCTAGAATAAACTGCAACGTTAAATCTTGATGGAAAAGCAACAGCCACAGGTACCTACAGAGTCGATCTCACTGCAAAAGAACACATACGTGATGCCTGCAGCAAACTGGAAGACGGAGCAGTTCCTAAAACTACAGCTTGCAGGAAAACTGTAACAAGAGCCTTCAGTTCAAGAACCCCATCTAATTCTTGCTTACTGTATCAGGTTCATTAGATAACAGGTGACCTGTGCTGTTTTGTTTGCATAATAACCTGAAATAAAGAATGTCATTGCAAATACACACTTTCTCATTACTGTAAACCCTTTTCTTCTTCAACGTTAACAAAAAAGATTTTAGGGTATTTTTTTCTATGTCTCCTCTCAAACTTACTTCAGATAACTGATGCTTGTGTTTTCTTTTTTTATTACCACTGTGATCAAGCCTACACTCAGTTTTCAGGAACTAGGAACAGGGTCCTGAAAGCATTTTCAGACAGGCTCCAGAAGACTTCAGTAGACTTCTTTAAGTCTGCTGAATGTATCATCAGAGGAGGGGGACAGTTTGAAACACAAACCACTATTTAGCCCATCAACCTACCAAAGTACAACACTTTTGCACAGCTGTGGCTGCAACACAGAAAACTACCTCTGAGTTTTCACGGCTTGCAGGTACAATGACAAGCAAGTCATTTGTCAGCCAGAACAACAGTAAGTAAAGAACATGCACAGCTGTGTCCAAAAATGGGTTTGCGTTTCACAAAACAGTAAAAGACAAATTAGAAACATGAATGTATGAACAACTTACCTATTTATTTCTCGTATAATATCCAAGTGCTTTCTACTGTCCAGCATCGACCGCAGCATTCCTTGTTTGGTATTCTTACTGCTGGAGCAAAGAGGGCCGAGTGCTGCACGGAACAGAGATGGTGGCTCTCACCGGAGACTATGGAACCATACAGAGATAACATAAAATAAAAGTGCCAGAAGAATAAGGTTCTCCAAAACAGTTTAGGAACTCATCTTTGCCAAGCAACTTAAATGCTGAAAAATTTCATTAAAAAAATAACCAGACAAAATCCATTGCAGCAAGTGAGATATCTCCTTATCCGCAAGTGCCTGCTGTAGTGCAGACAAAGCAGTTGTGCAATATTGGAAGAAAGGATTTCCATTTTTTCAATTTAATTTTAAATATAATTTAGCATCTTCTAATTACTCATTCGTAAAGTCATAAATAAGGGAAGCCCAACATCTAGACCCCCATTTGTGACATTAAGTACAAGCTATCTAAACACACTAAACCAGAACACTTGCTTATATCTGTAGATCAGCAGAATCTTGGAAGATACATATACAAAAACCACCAAATATTACAATCAAAACACATTTTGATTCTAATCCAGCACTCAGTTTCAGGTTTCAGCTTAGAAAGCAATTCTTACAGTCTGCCAGCTTTGCACTTCTGTTTGACCAATAAGCCAGAAAACCACTAAAGGTAAAAACAGCTTTAAAAAACAAAACAAAACAAAAATTGAACATGCAAAACAAAAAACCCGACGGCACACCCACAGTCTGAGCTTTATATTGCACCATGCAACAGGGAGACACAACTATAAAACAACCCTCAAGGCGCACAGCAGCATGCAGATAATTTCCAGAGTTTCATATTCCTAAAATATTGCTCATATGATTGGTAGAAATTGGTAAGAAAATGGATTCAGTAACAAATACTGTGTTGGGCAAAAATGACTGGTAATGAAGAAAATCACCACACGATGGCTCCAGACACAGAGGCCTTTAACTCGAGTTGCATTTAATGTTCATACGAAATTATCACTGCAAACCAAGCCAACCACCTCCACAGCAGCAGGAGTGAAGAAACACAGCAAACAGAGCTCGCTCCCTTCTCATCTAGGCAATACAGAGGTTACTTGCTTTTCACTGCTTTCTCTGGGTCACCTGCCATGTAAGAATGCCGGTTTGCCTGAACTATAATCGGCATAATAATGCTACCTTGTTGTACAACAGCCTATAAAATATTCAGTGGGTGTCTCTTTCACTGGCCTGATAAAATGTATAGCTCAGGGCCAAGAGGTTCACTCTGACATCTCAAAATTTTCCACTAGGAACCTGATGCAAATTAATACTAAACAGCAAGTGCTGTCATTACAGCATACAGAAAAAAAAAAAGAAAGAAGAAATTGTTGTTTCTTCTACATTTTGAGTACAACAAGCAACTACAGGAGCAGTGAAAAAGCTTCTCTCTACTATATGGCAAACCAGAAATTAACAACATATCCCACAAACCTTCTCCTCTGCCATTCCAACACTGAGGGACCTCAGTGAGGCTTTGTTTCAGGTAATTCACAGGCAACAAAGCCACATTCAGGTTCACCATGAGTTCTCAGCAGAGAGTCCACTAATATTAAAAAAAACCTGGGCACAGGCTCAGTATAGGAAGATTCTGCTATCTGAGGCCTCAAGCTGTGTTTTGCACCCAGCAAGACTTTACACTTGGGCAAATGCTAAGAGAAAAGGGAAGCAGATTTGCCTCCTTGGTCTGCTACCAGTAGTTGTCCAGTTTGGCCCAAGAGTCCCAACATATTAGTGCCAAGAAACTCCAATTTCAACTGATTTTTCCAGGAATTTTAAAGCTGTTGCCCAATTCAGTCTAACATGGCACAGATACAGACATTCCTTTCAGTAAAAGAAGGAAGGGTTAAGTTGGTTTCTATTCATGGCTACTAGTCACATCTTCAGGGAACAGCATACACGCAGAAAGGCACAGGTCTCTACACAAGGTACCTCCGAATCAACCAAGAGTTCCATTGCATAGGATAGGAGAAAGAAAGATTTAAGCTCCATAAAAGTAAAATCTGAAGTCTACCCTAAGGTGCTGAATTTAATCTCTCCGAAGAGGAAAAAAAATGACAAGGGCACAAGAGCAACTGTGCTTTAAATGAACTTTTTAATATGGATGGATACAATTAATATACCGTAAGCTAGTTAACAATTTTCACTGAAATCTTACTACCTTAGTGAATAAATTAATGGTCAGCTGAACAAAAAAACCCTAAGGACTGAGTATAGATACTGCAAATCCCTTGAGGAAGCCTTTCACTGCTACAGTTACTATTTTCACTGATACACATCCAAAAATGTATTGTCATGATTCTTCTGCTTCTCCAAATGCCTCCACTGCTGCACCTGCAACGTTTCAATGAGTAACTCTTTTAACAACTTATAGTCCATGATCAGGTGGGCAGCTCTTTGGTAAAGGTGTGGCAACAGATTCTTTGCTTTCCGTCAGCGCTCGTGGCTGATGGACAAAAACACTGAACTTCACACCTTGGTTAGCCGCTGCCCTCACAAAACCACTATTTGCAGTCATGGTGATGGCTTTTAAAGTGTCTCCTGTCCCAAAAATGGTAAGAGAACGGCTATTGATTTTTGAACTAGCCACTAGTCCTAAGGCACGGTCAGACGGCTGATCTGGCACCACATTAATTCTTTTAACAAGCAACGCAGCTCGCTCTTTCTCCCCAGGTCCTCCCAGTGTTTCCAAGATGGACTGAAAATCTCTGACAGCAGACTCACAGGCAAAGAGCTCTTTCCCCTCCATGAACTCTTCCAGCTGAGGCAGGACTCTCTCCCTCCTTTCTTGAGCCGCTTGCTCTGTTAGCACTTTTTCTTTGAAGATGAAGTAGCAGCCACCATAGCTCAGAGCAGAGACGTAGGTTATTAAGGTTGTGATGTCCAAGTTGACTCTATTGCACACATTTACTTTGATCTGGGTAGGAAAAGCAATGCTGGCCACTAAATTCTCCCGGTCTACTCTGGTCACCTGCAGGAGTTCAGGGCCTTCTTCATCTGATTCACTGGCACTAAGGTGCTGGTTTTCTGTAGATGGCTCCACCAGTGAGTTCACAGCCACAACGTCTCCTCTCACAGATATTCCCATCTCCTTGAGCCTCTCCGCCATAGGACAGGACACGCCATTGTAGAATGCAAAGATTATGTGGGGATTGCTGTACTCCACTGGCTGCTGACAGCTTGCTTGCAGGAAGTCCTCTGCCTGCTCAATAACACTTTTGTCACCATACTGACCTCTCCCTAGCCAGATGTTATGCAGGGCCTCAGCCTTCCGACCGATGGCCTTCACCCACGTGTGACCTCCATTTGCGACAACATCTACCACCAGCGTCTGTTTGTCTCCAAACCTGTCCTCGTAAGCAAAGACATGGAGGACACTGACAATGTCCTCCAGGTTCTCTGCTGACTGAATAATGGCTTGGAGATGGGTGAGGTTTGTACTCTGCAAATGGGATTCTTTAACGGCCACCTTCCCTGCCTCCACCTTGTGTAAGAAGTTTAGTTCAGCCTTCAGTTTGCTACATAGTTTTGCGCCACCTTCTATTCGCCTTTTCTGGGACTTGGAAAGGGCTTCCGCTCTCTTGATCAATTCTTTGGCAACAGCAATTCTTTCACAAAGCAGCGACTGCACAGACATGTTGGAAACATTATACCTATCAAATGAAAGCAAAAGAGAAGATTGTTATTGCATGGCCAAGAATAAAGACAGTCAAAAAGGTCTTTGCAACAGTGCACATACTCTGGAGTTTTGCAGTAGATCTAGTGCAACAGCTGCCAGTATTGTAAAGCACGAGGAGCAGGAATCTCAGCAGAAGTCCCACTGAAGAGTTCAATTCCTTTCCTTCGCCTCTGGGGATCCAACCTACAGCCTCAGATCACCTCAGTTCTCAGCAATGGAGAACAGCAGCATTCAAGTCTCCACACACACCTTGCAAGTTTGTGGTTCTAACCCCCCAACACACAAGCCCTTCACTGAGGTAGTCACTTAGAGAGATCTCAACTCTCACAGCTCATTTTAAAAGTTGCCATCCAGACTAAAATTAGAAATCCTGTTAATGCCCTATGAAAATCTTGCCTCTTCCTTTCACCAGTTACCACCAAAATATAAAAGCTACCCACCATGCTTACAGACATGCTTACATAAAAGCTGTGAAGTTTGGCTCCCAGTAGGTACTTTAACACAGCATAGAGGAAGCCCGTTATATTTTACAATTATGGGTAGCATAGCTCTGTCCTCTCCAGCTTCCACTGCACAACTCAGCAAATGATCCTCTAAGAACTCCTTGGCAAAGTTTGAACCTTACACAGCATCATGACAGACTATGATTCATAATTCTAGAGCCAGGAAGATCTGGAAATCTCTATGTTTTCCGCTTCTACTAGAGATTTACTGTGTTGCATCTGGTTAAGTCTATTCCTTTGCACCCATACTACTTCAGTATATCTCCCTTAGCAAAGTATGATAGGAATTACTTAACTGAATGTGGCCTTGAAAAGAGTGGGATTCAATAGCACAGCAAACACCAACATTTTTTATGGCACGCACTAAATACGACACTATGAACAGTGAAATTAATCCATTTTGACTCCTTACTACAAGTATAAACACATGCTCCTGTAACTCCCTCAGCAAATTTGCAGATGACACCAGGCTGAGTGGTGCAGTCGATACAATAGAGCGAAGGGATGCCATCCAGCGGGACCTGGACAGGCTGGAGAAGCAGGCCCATGAGAACCTAATGAGGTTCAACAAGGCCAAGAGCAAGGTGTTGTACTTGGGCTGGGGCAATCCCAGGTACTTGTATAGACTGGGAGAAGAACTCCTTGAGAGCAGCCCTGCGGAGAAGGACTTGGGGGTCCTGGTGGACGAGAAGCTGGACATGAGCCAGCAGTGCGTGCCTGCAGCCCGCAAAGCCAACAGTGTTTTGGGCTGCATTAAAAAAGGGGTGGCCAGCAGGGAGAGGGAGGTGATTCTGCCCCTCTACTCGGCTCTTGTGAGGCCCCATCTGGAGTACTGTGTCCAGGCCTGGGGCCCCCAGCACAGGAAGGACGTGGAGCTCTTGGAGTGGGTGCAGAGGAGGGCCACAGAGATGATCAGAGGGCTGGAGCACCTCTCCTGTGAGGAAAGGTTGAGGGAACTGGGTTTGTTTAGCTTGGAGAAGAGAAGGCTCCGGGGAGACCTCATTGCGGCCTTCCAGTACTGGAAGGGAGCCTATAAACAGGAGCGACTATTTACAGGGGTTGATAGTGACAAGACAAGGGGGAATGGTTTCAAACTAAGAAAGGGGATATTTAGGTTGAATATTAGGCGGAAATTTTTCACTGTGAGGGTGGTGAGACACTGGCCCAGGTTGCCCAGAGAAGCTGTGGATGCCCCATCCCTGGAGGGGTTCAAGGCCAGGCTGGATGAGGCTTTGAGCAACCTGGGCTAGTGGAGGGGGTCCTTGCCCATGGCAGGGGGGTTGAAGCTAGATGATCTTTAAGGTCTTTTTCAACCCAGGCCATTCTGTGATTCTATGAATTCTTACCTCAGCTGCATGTTGAAGCAAACTGGCAACAAAGGAAAAGACAAACGGAGCTTCAGCTGAAAACGAGCAACAGGATAGGGCCTGGGTCCTAGAACAGGCTCTGCCAGGGCACCTGGGGAGCCTGGCTTCAAGCAGTGGAAATCACACTTGTATCATGCACAAGTTCAAGTACAGCCTGCATGAACTGCTCCTGGCCCTGTCAATACCCAACACGACCAAAATCTCCCCCTTCTTCCCAACCCAAACGCCTCATGTCTTCCAACACGAGCAGAACCAGCCCTTCCCCCTAACAGTCCTCACCATTGCCACAGATTGTATGTAAAGCTATTAGCAAACCCCCACAGCTACTACTCTGGCACCTCTCACGACAGCAGCTTCAACTTCCACAGACATAAAAAGGCTTCGGGACGCAGCTCACTCCCCGTTCCTCAGTAAAACGCCACCAACCCAACCGCTCTTTCAGCCCAGCTGCGAGGAACAGGCAGCCCCGCTATCAACTACAAAGCTCAGGAGACGAACTACTTCTCAAAATGAGAGGGGGCGTTAAAGTAACCCAAAATCCTTCCCACAGACGTGTGCTGTTACGAGCAGGGCCGGCACACCGCTCGCTGAGGCGGACGCGTGTCACCCCAGGCCGCCCGCAGCCCGCCGCGCACGCGCAGACAGGCCAGCCGGGGACGCCGCGACGCCATGTTGGGTGAGGGCAGGCTGCCCTCGGAGCTTGTCCCCAGCCCCCTCGGCGGTGCCGGACCCCGCGGAGCCCCAGCGGCCGGCCGCGCCCCCGCCCCTCGCCCTCACCCGGCACACCTGCCCCGGCGGGGTGGGCGGCGGGGCTCAGGTGGCGGCGGGACGCCGGCGCCTTCCACCTAGAGACTAGCCCGGGCCCCCCCCTCACCGCCCCCGGCCCCGCTCCCTCCGCGCCGCCGCCTTCCCCCTGCGCCCGCAGCGAACACTCACCCCCCGGCGGTGACAGCCTTCGCCCCGGGCAGCGGCAGCAGGCGGCCTGGTCGGCGTGGCGCGGCTCGGCCCGGCCCGGCCCAGCGCCTCCCCCGGGGCGGCCGGGCGGGGACAGCCGCCCCACCCGGAGCGCAGCGCCTGCGGTCCGAGGCGGGGCGGTCCTCCGACAAATACGCGGTTTATCCGCAAAAGCCGTTATATAAGGAGCAAAGATATTACATTAGGTCAGAAAGGCCAGAGAGAAGTCAGCTGTAGGCTTGAACTTCAGCGGGGAAGCAGCAACGAGGGCTTAAGGCATGTCGGGTCCATGAGGCTCAGATAACGAAACGGAGCCTTGTTACACCCTTCGGGGCTAAACGGGAGCTGCTGTCCTCCCTCCGTGCCCTGAGCTGCTGCCAGCTTCCCAGCAGCAGAGCTCTCCGGGGCCTCTGGCCCCTCTCCCCAACAGCACGGGAGAGATTTGCCTTCTCTCCACCTACTGCTGCTGGCTGGTTCCTACAGCAAGGGGCTTTACTTGTCTCAGCGATTTCAGAAGATGCTGCAAAGCAACAGTAAGCGCAAGCAAGTGGTAAGGGGTTTACTGCACCCGTATCTTCTGTCCCCCTGGAACCTACTTGAAGTCCTAACCTCCTGAAACAGTGATAGTGTTCTCAGATCTTCATCCTACTAGTTCCTAATAAAGCCCAAGGAAACTCTGTGTTGGTGTAGGTGTCACATTATCCCGAGTTCCTGCAAGCAGATCATCTTCCAAGACATGTAAATCAAAGAACATTACCTGCTTCAAGTGACCACTGTCTCTCTTTTCTTTGAGATGACCGCATGAAGAACAAGACAAATGAAGCAGTCACACTTCACGGCAAGTTTAAGTAATCAAGCTTGTAATTTGTAACAAGTTTCTCACAAACGAACAGTGTTTGTCTACTTTATTCCCCACCTTTTGCACTGACCTGTTTTACAAAATACAAACAAAGCTAATATAACTAAACAAATTAATCACACCTTTTGGAAATGGCCACAATCGCCATATAATTTGCTACTCCAGTGCACTAGTGTCTCTCACTCCTGACGTGATTTTATTTGAGAAATACCTCTCCAAATTAAAATTAGTATTAAATTCCAGGGATTTAGAATGGAAAAAGATGTAAATTAGTTCCCTGCAGTTTAAAGATTCCCTTCAAATACTGTATAAAATTTAGTTACTATTCCAGACATGCAGTCATCCAAGTAAGGCAATGATTTTCTTCAGTTTTAAAAAAAAACCCCACACTCCAAAATCACACCACCTTCCTCAGTACAACAGCGTAATATCAAGGTCTATCCACCTACCACTAAGAAAATAATCTAACACTCTAAATAAAGCCTGAATTCAAAATATCATGCATATGCTTTGCAAATTGCACCAAGTCCTACAACTCTGATTCTCTGTAGGGTTTAAGTATGATCAGGGAGCTTTGGGACTCAGTTCTTAACAGTGTAAAAACCATCTCTCAGCTACCAGCTTGGTGGCTCATCAAAACGAATACCTCTGACAATAGACCAGAGGCCTCCCCTTCTCTTTTCACACAAAACAAGGAGCAATTAAATATTACCATAGAAATTATGACTGGGGCTCTGAGATCACACCTCAGAGGGACGGCCTGAGGAAAGCACTCTCAAAGGAAAGGTACAACTGATCATTGTTTTGAAGCTTTTTGTCTTAAAAGGAGACTAGGTACTAACATGTGCTACAATCGCCTAGTGATAGCCTTCTCATCTTTTCCAAGGCATGCTTGAATTTGTTCTCAGAAGAAAAGCATGCCACCATTTCATCATCATCAAATCACTCCTTATTTTACCAATCCAAACAATTTACATTCCTAAAAAGCACTGACTGAGGCAACCTGGTACAAGAGGACATTCAGAATATCTGACAAACGTACTGACTTTGTGCTGCCACCCATTTACAATGTCGGTCCATAACAAAATGAAGTAAAACCAACAACACTCCTGCAGTATACACTTCAGTAAAACTACCCCATGTGGTAATGGTTGTCTGTCCTCCTGACAGGGTGGGGGAGTGTGGGCAAAAACCCCCGCAACATTTATACCAATTGTCACGTATCTGAAAGGTAGCACTTTCCTTACTCAGAACACAGTAGCTTCTTTAGAATACACAGAACAGTTACTACATTTAAATCACTGAATCACAGGAAAAGATGGAAGATACCATTTTCCCCACTTCCCTTTACCACCTCTAAAAAAATCAGTTAAAATTCTACAGAGATAGAAGTTGTTCAATTATTAAAACAAACAAACAAAAACCACAAAGAACCTCCCCCCCAACCTTAAAACATTTTTTCATTTGCCCCATTGTTACCGTCTGGGAAGTGAGATAGCATAATTTATTTGAAATTGTAGCATTCTGCTTTTCTGAATGATCTAGCAACATAAAGTCTCCAGTTTCAGTCCCTAGTTGTTCATTTTCTCTAGAAGAAGAATCAGAGCGCGGATTGGTTTTCAGAGTGAAATACTGAAAAAGCGATCTGGACTAAGTCTTAATGAACCATTTGGACACAGCTTTTATTTCTGACATTAGAAAATAAAACTTCATTTATGGCATGCTTCAGAAATTCTTATTTACCTAATGGTAACATAAAACATCAGAAGACAGACATTGGAAAGAACAGAACAATTAGCTTACACACTACGCTCTGCAGAGTAACTCATACTTTGTATTTTCTTCATTAATTATGGCTGGCTAACATGTAACCTGCCAGGCTGCTCCCATATGTGCTTAGCCTCACGTACAGAGTGATTCAGCTATTGCACTCTCCATTATCAACATTTTAACAATCAGACTGCTTTAAAAAAAAATAAAATCTGCAAACAGTAAATTAAACAGCTGCAGATCAGATTATTTCTGCTAAAAAAAGTATATGTATTTATCCCATTTATTTTCTGGGAAATTTTGAGTTTCTGTATAACCTGAATGACTCTAAACATGTAACAAATGTATCAACACATACATCCACACACAATAATATTCAAACATCTAGTTCTGCACCTGAAAAAGTTATGATGCATAAATTGAATACTCTTTTCATTACTGCACCTTTAAGTTATCTTGCAAGTTGGAAAATACTTTAGCATAATTCAAGGGATAAAGTAATTACATTACATATTCTCATTTTGCTTTTGATTGATTTTGTTGATTTTTATTGATGTTGATAAAGGCATTCATTTTCAGTAAGTTATTACTTCCATTATTTCTAACAATATTTCAGGGTTGAAACAGTGCCATTTCTAGGGCCATGAAAATAACCCAAGTAATAGAAATCAAGTTCTTGAGACACAAAGACAAAGCCGATCAAGAACCAAGATCCTCAAGTAGATCACAGTTCACACCTGAAATGGAAGACTGTTTTGCCTCTTTGTGAAAGTACATGATCTTTTACACTAGATAACAACATTCTTGAAAGTTACTTAACATATAAACAACATTCTAAAGGGAAAAAATTATCCTGCCCACTCAAAATTTAAATTCTTTAAAAGAAGGTCCAACATGAGGTCATCGTGGCTGATAGGTACATGGAAAATTCTGTTTCCTCAACAATAAAGATACTGAAATCTCAGATTTACATAGATAAGTTATGACTAAAAAGACACAGACACCTTCCCCAAAAACAGTGGCTTTGAAATTTTATTTTTTAGTCTTTTTGAAGCTGTCATTATAACTTTACATTCTGTACAGTATTTTGTGTACAAAGATTCCATGTATACAGGGAAAGAATTACCTGTAATAAGATTCAATGTATTACAATATTAGACTGCTGCATTTGCACCCATGATATTTAAAAAATCTCTCAGATAAACCATGTAGAAATAAGTATGCAAAAACTGCAAACAAAAACTTCTAAGTAGCCAAAATTAAAAAGACCTTTGTGTAAATCACACAGTCTTGCTCTGTTTCTACTAGGCTATTGCAGCCAAGTAGTCCTTAACCTCAGTTGGAGTGAGCCTCCTAAAACCAGCTTCATTACAGATGCCAACTTCAATGTTGTCTTCTGTCATTTGCCCTTCAAAGCTCTCCTATTAAAGAAAATACAGTTCATTGAATCTAATAAATGAAGTCGTAACAGTAAGAAATTTATTTCTTTAACACTTTGCTAACCTTTAGTGTTAAGATGGCTGTATGAATGGCATCTTCAAGCTCCAAATCTTCATTGTATCTGTAAACAGAAGTTCATGTATTTCAGCATGGGACAAAGATCTTTCCAAATCCTAATAATCCTAGAGTCTTTAAAAACCAAAACACTACCAAAATCTTACTATTTCTCATACAAATATTATTTGTAAGCACTCTCATATTAATAGTCAAAGTTACTATTAGTAAAAAAAAAAAAAATCACTACTTTTCCTACTGACATCATATAGAACAATGTTTCTGCAAATATGTTGAATATGGTGTTTATTGCACTGAAATAATTCACCATAAACACAAAAGTTGGAGTTTAAATAAAGCAAATTTCTGTGTATCTGTAAATAATTAAACTGGAAGCATCATATCTTAAGTATTTTAAAACTCAGTTTTGATAACCTAAAGTCATACATTTTTTATCTGGCTGTTTTACACAGAACCTGAACAAAATGGGCAATCCCAAGCACAAATACAGGCTGGGCAGAGAGCGGTTAGAGAGCAGCTCTGAGGAGAAGGACTTGGGGATATTGGTGGATGAGAAGCTCAACATGAGCCGGCAGTGTGCGCTTGCAGCCCAGAAAGCCAACCGTGTCCTGGGCTGCATCAAAAGAAGCATTAGCAGCAGGTCAAAGGAGGTGATCCTCCCCCTCTACTCTGCTCTCGTGAGACCCCACCTTGAGTACTGTGTTCAGATGTGGGGCCCCCAACATAAAAAAGACATGGACCTGTTGGAGAGAGTCCAGAGGAGAGCCACAAAATTAATCAGAGGGCTGGAGCACCTCCCCTATGAGGACAGGCTGAGAGAGTTGGGGTTGTTCAGCCTGGAGAAGAGAAGGCTCCGAGGGGACTTGATAGCAGCCTTCCAGTACCTGAAGGGGGCTACAGGAGAGATGGGGAGGCACTCTTTATCAGGGAGTGTAGTGAGAGAACAAAGGGTAACGGGTATAAGCTAAAAGAGGGTAAATTTAGGTTAGACATTAGGAAGAAATTTTTCACTATGAGGGTGGTAAGACACTGGAACAGGTTGCCCAGGGAAGTTGTGGATGCCCCATCCCTGGAAGTGTTCAAGGCCAGGCTGGATGAAGCTTTGAGTAACCTGGTCTAGTGGGAGGTGTCCCTGCCCACGGCAGGGGGGTTGGAACTTGATGATCTTCAAGGTCCCTTCCAACCCTAATCATTCTATGATTCTATGATTCTATCCTTTCAGACAAGTCTCAAATACATTACCTTTTCTCAAGGAATGTTTTCCCATTGACATAATTTTTTCCCATTGCTGTTGCTTTCCATGCAAAGTAAGCTCCCTGTAAAAGCAACAATTTATTGAATTGTTTTGTGTAACCTAGTCAAACATTACGTACTCAATTACTTGGTAAAAAGTACAGAAACAATTATGAAAATACTGAATGTTCTGAGAATATTTGAGACTTTTGGATCACATTCCATACCAAATTAGTCTGCAACTTATGTTCTGAAAGCGTACAAAACATTTGTATAGAGCCCCACCTATTTTCATCCTCCCACTATTTTGAAAGATTAATTTAGTAAGCATAGCTTTGATTTTGGATTCCTTAAACAGAAGTAGTATGTTTGCCCTTAAGAATGAATACAGTCACAGGTTTCCTGAGGTTCACTCCATATATTATTCTTTTTAAAGATTAATTAATGTAAACAACTAGTTGCAAATCAGACATCTGATTTCTCTTTGGCACTAATAGGCATCACTTCTGTTCTCTCTTCTGTCATGATGACCATCAGCAGTTCTAAGCCTCAACCAAGGTACCTTACACAAGGCATCTGCATTTTCTTTTTTACATTCGAGCATCACGTAGCAATTCAAATTTCTGAAGCTTATCGATGACCACTACAGTGACCACATTTTTTCTTTGAGGTAAAGCATTCCAACTCACACATGAAAAGGGTAGTTTTTCAGAAGCGCAGTGCAAACACAGGAAATAAACTCACTTAAATTAACCACTGTCATTAAATCCCAAAGAACATGCATGATACCTCACAATGCAAGAGATTTTGGCCCAACTTCCATCCAGTTTAGGGAACAACTATTTGAGCAGCATAAGCAATCATTTTTTTTCTGGTACCTACTGCAGAATGCCACTCTTGCTGTCACTGCCAACTAGGTGGGAAGCGATTAAAAGGGGTGGTGACCTCCCTCAAAAACAGCTGCCATCCCTCAAGCAGTACAGGTGCATGTAGGCACAGAATGATCCAGGCTTGCTCCATGCACGTACTGAAATTGGCTCATTCTGACTTCTGAAGTTACATTAAGGGATCTTTTGTTCTAGCTCTGCATTCTTCTCATCACAGAAAGTACTTCATGAGCACATATGAAGTTTCAGATGTTTTATAAAAGCAGTAGAATTCACAAACATAAGATACTTACAGATGGATCTGACTGAAATAAATACGGCCGCCCTTCATTCCAGCCACATATGAGCAGCGATACACCAAACGGACGAACACCACTACAGGCAAAAAAACAAAAAGCCAAACTAAAAACATCAGTTGCTATGGGGAATTTATTCAGTGAAAATCAAAGGCGACTAAATTATTTGGCATGTGTAACCTTCCCCAAATCCTTCCCACTAGCCCAGAGCTGTGATCAGGAATGACTAGTCAACCAACAGTACAAAAACAAAAGTATGCTGCCTTGTCTGAGATGTTTGTTTGCAAGATATGAAGACTATCACCCACTGCCAATCAGTGCTGGCTCACTTTCTGTGGACATTCTCCATTGAAAAACTGCTTTTTTGATGTAAAAAATTGAATCACCAGGTAGCTGTTATTCCTTATTACATTTAAACAACATGATCTTTCTAAGCGACTTCATAATTCAGAAAACCACATACCCAGATTGCGTGTATTCCTGCATCACAGAAGCAATTCTCTGTACTAGCTGAGCTGTTGGAATGGGCTCATGATAAACTAAGTAATATTGCTGGGCCAGCTTCCGAGCTCTGTGTACAAGTACTCTAGAAACAAAACCAAAATTAGTATGTCAAAGAAATTCCAGCTAGTTGTTACAATTAGAACTGAAAACTCATAAAACACTATGGTAAGGAGTTATACATCTGGCACAACACCAATGTAAGAAAACATAGTTTGTGCTGGGTTATCTTTCAGCTGAGTAATTTCTGAAATACTTAAACTGAAACTAAGGTTGAACCACACTGCTGTTCATTCCTTACTCATTCTTTAGACAGAAGGTTATTTGACAAGGTATTGACTATATTAAGAAAAACTTTAAGTGAATTTCATATACAGTGTAACACAACATATTACGCTATATACTTCAGAAGAAACACCTAATGGCTACCTGTTTCTGTTTCTTACATTTCTTGTGTGAAAATACATCTAAATGGTGACCAAACAAAAAATTTTAATACCTGTAATCTGGGCCCATACCACTGTACACTAAACCTATATGTTTAGTAATTGGTTCTACTTTGTGGACACTCCTTTCATCATAAAGAATGGATTTTTGCTTCTTCTCAGTTGCCAACACCACTCCATTTGAAGCTGGAAAGGAACAAGATTTTTTTATCTATATTAAACTAAAATTCTGTAAAGCAGTCAAAACACAGCACAGGTTTGTCAGATGGTAAAGAATTATATTCCTCCCTTTTTAAAAAACCTTTCAAGTATACTTTGATGAATCCACCCAACACACAGTTTCTCATTTTAAATAGTCACACAGCTCCCATAATCCCATTCTAAAGATTCTGAAGCACATAATAATTGAGCAATTTAAGTAACTTTATATGTAATTTCTCTATATACGGACACACAGCTGGAGTTATTTACTTAAGGGACAGGAACACTCAAAAATAAAGATGTCTACTTCTACTAGTTGAGTGTATCCAAAATTCCAAGCAATATTCTTACCCTTGGATGGAGCTCTATGCTCCCTTCCTTCTTTATAAAGAATTATTGAGTTGCAGAAAAAATATAGGAAATATTGAACCAAATGAAAGAAAAACAAAGTATGTTATAAAGCAAGATAAAGAAAGACCCAGTACATAGTCCAAACTATTTTAGTTCTCTCTGATGATGACTCAGAATCCTGCATTCTTCACTAAAGTAGTTATGTTCTGAACATACCTTTAATCCCAACTGATGGAGCTCCTGCAGCCACTGCGGCCAAAGCATATTCAATCTGAACAAGTTTTCCAGAAGGACTACAAAGGAAAACACAAAAATAAACCTAATGTAATCTTTCCTACAACAATCTGATACTAGCTTGCTTTTCTAAACCTCTTTACACCTAGCATCAGCATGCTGTAACCAGAATTTTTAAAACCCACAAGCCTGAAGATTCATAACAGCTTCTAAAAGAACCGGACTGGTTCAGCACAGGACTCACTGCTGCACAGCACCTCTGGGATACTCGCACAGCACTTGCCTACAACCGTGATGAAAGCTACTGTGTCTCAGATAGGGAGCAGTGACTGCGATTCAGATTGAAGGAGGACAAGTCTGTTCTCCAACTTGATACCATTTTAAACAAGTTTTTGGACTCAGTGGAAAAATCTTCAGAGCACGTCACGACTTTCTACTGAAATGGCATTATACAGACCCAGGTATTCCTGCATTTTGTTTTAATGATCCACGTCATTCGGATAACGAACACAGAATCATCAGAACAGCACAGCAGGTGTCAGGCTGACAAAGTAACTCATCCAGACTGAGGGGGCTGGAGGGGTCCATCCTCAATCCCCAGGGAAAAGGACAGCACAGAGCCAGTCACCCGATGGATGAATTATTTTGCAAGTGGGATCTGTTCTCTGGGCTGTATTTCAGACACTGCTCTTTTAATAGATGCAGAAGTAAAACAGAAACTCCATGTTCAGAGTAGTTAGAAAAAACAAAGCAAGCAATAATTAATTAGTGTCGTTATTTATACGCTGAGTAAACAGCACATAAAGGTAGCAAAGTAACAATTCTAGCGTCTCCTGTACAAAATACTAACAAACCAGAACAATAGTTTCCTATGCCAGCAATTAAAATGTACAGAATATTAGCAAAATATTTTAAAACTAAGCACAAATTAAAACAAATAATTCTCAGTACAAGGAACAGGTGAATGAGAGAAAGCATAAGCAGGTGTATTCTCTTTCATCTGAGTGTAAAATCAAATGGCTTCAAGTTTCAAAACACATAGTGTTTCTGTGCAGCACAAAAAGTTTGCAACTCCCTTAGGAAACCATTTCCAAAAGCTAATAAAGAATTCAACCCACTTGAGTATGTTTGGCTGCATCCATCCATTAAGAAAATTCTTCTCCTAGTTTTAGATTGTGAACTTCTTCATTTGCTTAACTGCAACAAGCCTCTAGTAACCTACTTTGCAATTACACAGCATTACTCTCCTTTGAGATTAAGGGGGCACTCTACCAAAAAAACAGCACAAAGATTCTCACATTCAGTTTTTTTTAAACTCATCTGAAGGTTTCTTTTTTTCACCCACATTTGCAACGTTCGTTCTGAAGTAAGCTCTCAGCATACCACAGATCAGCTATCATCGGGCATTTCCAACTAGCTCAGAGTTACTACCCAGCCTGAAGTGTGCGCACGCGTGTGGGGACCCTAAATTTCCTAAACCATTCCACCAAGCCCTCGCTCTAAGGCACTATCAGTGATGAGGCAGACCTTGGGCAGGCTCCTGAGTGACTGACTTGCAGTAAGGACCGAGGACACAAGCAGCGGCTGCAGCTGGGCCCAAGGGCAGCCAGAGAGATCAGGCGGGACCGGGGCCTCTCACCTCAGCCCCTGCCTCTATCCCCGGCCGCACCTGCACCCCTTCAGCTCAGGAAGCCTCCCGGCAGCTGTCTGCCCCGAAGACGAAGCCGCCAGATCCCCGTCGCTTCCCCCGCGCCCGCTCCTTCAGCCCGGGCCCAGCCACCGCCACCCCCAGCGATCGCAGGCCCGGACTCGCGGGGGACGCGATGACTCTGCAAAGTCCCCACTCCGTCCCGCCCCGCCGCCGGAACACCGCTCCGTGTAGGCTATGCGCCGTCCTCCCCCTCGCCCGCCGGCCTGCCCGCCGAGAGCCCAGGCCCGCAGCCCTCTTTCTCCCGAGTACCTGAATGTAGTGAGGGAGAAGCTGTAGCCGCGCTCCGCCATTTTGGAACAAAACCCTCCACTCCCCTCTCCAGCTCCCTCTGCGCAGGCGCAATCTCTCCTCCCGCTTCCTGCACGAGAACACAGCTAGAGTGCTGATTGGCGAGGAGGTGGAGAAGTCCCTGAGCGCACTCTGTCCGCCCTGGCCCCTAGTGGCGACAGGAATGCTGGGACTTGAAGTCCTGCTCTCCGTCCCCATTAAGCTGTGACCCGCTCAGAGAACTCAGTTTCCCAGAAGGCTCAGCGGCCGCCGCGCATGCTCAGTGCGCCCTACGGCTAGCAACGGCCCGCCTTCGCGTCTTCTGAGGGTTCGGCAGGGCTGTGTGGGAGCATGGCTGCTCTGGTGATGGTCTTTCCTCCGTTGCCGCGGCTTCGCGGGCTCCTCCAGCGCTGCTGGGGGCGGCTGGAGCGCAGCCTCTTGCTGGGTTTCTCCGGGGGCCAGAGCCCGCCCTGGGGTACGTACTGGGGTGCTTCACTCCTGGCTGAACGAGAGGGCGGCATCGGGCCCGTCTGCACCCTTGAGCAGCGGAGGGAGGGGCCTGGAACAGGAGGGCGCGCTGCCCTGGCGCTGGTGAGGGAACGGGGCGGGGGAGGCCGCTGGCCGCTCCTGTCTTCTCGCTTTGGGGGTGTCAGTAGCATCCCTGTGGTGTTTCCTCGGCTGCACACGAAAATGGGGCTTGGGTGTAATGTGTTATCATTTTTTTTTTTCTCTATCCTTCAGGACCAGCACTGGCTGTCCAAGCTCCAGCTTTTTTTCCGCAGGCAGTAAATGACACTGGCGAAAGCAATGAGGCGCCCAGCCTTTTAGATAGCATCTTGTGGATGGCGGCGCCCAAGAAAAGACGTACCATTGAAGTGAACCGCTGCAGGCGAAGAAATCCCAATAAGCTTATAAAAGTGAAGGTAATCGCCAAATTTCCATGGACTTGCTAGCTTATTCCCTACAAGTTATTTTGTTAATGGCAAACAGGCATGCTGGTGTGAGATTTACACCAGTCATTTTTCATCTCACTTGTTCGGAGAATCGTTATAGTGGTCAATACTGTCTGAAAAAGTTTTCTGCAATTTGTTTATGAATAAGCTTACAAGGCACTGTAGTCTTCAAAACACTTTGTAACAGGTGTGTTCATCGTATGTGACAGTAGCCCATAGTTAAACAAAAAGTGACAGTTCAGGTACAAGCCAACAAAATGTGAATTTTTGGCAAAATAGCTAGTATGAATGGAAAAGGTCTGTACTTTCTGTGCATCTGATTGAGGTGATAGGTCTTTAGGCTTCCAAACATCAATGGGCGTAACAATTTAGGCATTGACTTCTGAGGCTATTTTTAGTAGTAAGCATTTGGCATAGCAATACTTTACAGAAAAATTACTTTGCATAGAATAATAAATTTTGAAAAGGCAATTACATTTCTCTAGTACTTCATTTAACATTTTCAGTGGTTTGTGATTATTCCCTGTTTCTTTTGTTGCTGCTGTTCAAGTTACAAAATTTCCTGTCTTTTTTAGAGGAACATAGATGTTTGTCCTGAGTGTGGAAACTTGAAACAGAAACACGTCCTTTGTGGCTATTGTTATGCAAAGGTGAAAGCAGAAACTCAACTGATACGGACGGAAATACGTAAAAAGGAAGGAGGACCATTTAATGCTCCAACTGTAGAGACTGTCGTCCTTTATGATGGAGAAAAGCCCACAGAAAAAGATGAAGGCAAGCGGATAATTGAAAGAGCCAGGAAGCGTCCATCTTGGTTTGTTCAAAATTGATGCCATAGAACTAATGCTAACAAAAAACAGCTGCTACAGCAAGAGAGTTTCAAGAATGTTTTCCTCTATTTGTTTACTCGGTGTTGATACGGAAAACCTATGAACTTTTGGATATGGTGTTGCAGGCAGGTGTTGTTTCTATAGCATTTAGTTGGAAATGCTTCTCAGTGATACATCATAGAAATCAACAATTAAAGAGAAATCAGGATCTACCTTGGGTTTGGATGTCTGTGTGCAGTACACTGAATAATTTGTATGTTAATATTCTATGCTGGTTTTGTAAATAACTTTTTTTTTTTTTTTTTTTAAAAAAGGGAAAACATTCACAGATGTAAAATAAAGTATATTAAGTTCCCTAGGGGAATCTGCTTTCTGGTTTTGGCTGCTGCCCTTTTTGGGGGAAAAAACCGCAAAACAAAAATGAAAAGAAAAAATACCCCCACTTTCAGAACCAATGTTCATTAGATACAGAGGATATTTGCAAGGAAAGATAGTTATTGGTTATTGCCGTGGCTCTTTAACAGAATCTGGGTGGATCTTCCCACAGTGCTGCTGTTTGAGATACTCTGTTACATTCCTGGTTTTGAGTGGCTGCCTTCAAGTATTTGCACTTTTTCTGTATTGGGCTGAAGGTTAAGTGTTGGTTGCCCTCAGTATACAGAATAATTTTCTGTCTTAAAGGATATGGAAATACTTTCCCCGTCCCACCCCCCCAGAGTGCACGATGATTTCTTGAGTGAAATAACAAATTTAAATGCAATGACTGGAAATCTGTAAATTTGATAAGGATCAAAAGCTGATTCCTTGCAGCCATTGCTAGTAAGTAGTCTGGGTGGTCAGCATCTGCCTGGAAAACCGCAAAGAACAGCATACGATGTCTTGGGTCTTCTGCAGAGAAGGACCAACTCTGCCCTCTGCTGTGCATTGGTACTCTTCAGTGGTGCAGCTACAGCACCTAGCTGTGGATTTTCACTTCAGTTTTAGCCACACCGCGGCACCGTTGCATTTAAGGTTCAGACTTCTCAAGCTTAGGTTGGGATTTCGATGTACAAATGATACGGTTTGATATTACGGCTCAGCCAGTCTAATAGCTATTTGCTACCAAAAAATGCAAGCCTGCCCCTAACCCTGGATAGGTTGCCCCGTGTTTCCTTGGCACTTTAGTGGATCTCCTCCTGTGCTGTCCTGGTTTGGGGAGCTATGCTGACAGACAACTGTTCCCTGGCTTTCCACAGCTTAGTTTTCAGTGGGTATCCCCCTGTAGCTTGGCTTGTGTCAGGGTCAGAAGAGTGGCAACATAGGCAGTAGGAATATGAAAGTGGAGGGGACAGGACTGCACTTTCCAGAACAGCCTTCATTTGTGTGGGGTTGAGCCAATTGTGCCTGCTTAAGGAGTGGGCTTGTGTGTGCTGGTAACACTTTGCTTCTTTCCTCGCTCTGGATTCCGTGTTCTGAAACAACTGTTAGGAACAGATGTTAGTGGAGATGTAACATTTCCTCCGTAGTCTAAGGGAATAATGAAAGCTGATAAGTGTATATTGATGCCATTTAGTTGACAGTATCTGAGCAGACAACATAAGTTCTTTCTGATTTATTCGAACAGAATTTATTCCAGTCCTGTCTGTTTTTCACTTATTCAGAACAGAAGCCAATAAAAGGTGGCAAGCAGGAGGCAGAGTGGAAGGCTTACTTTTGCCAGAGCTGCATGGGATGAGATTGATTTACTGGAAGTGAGATTAGCCAAGCAGTAAGACACATATATTGTCCTGAGGGAAAGGTGTGTGTGTATTTTAGGGAGAGGTGAGACTTTTTTTGTTGCTTTGTCCACGTATTTTAGGACCAATTACACTTCACAGTCTTAGCTGATGAAGGCTCTGTAGAGAAATTAGCTAAATTAGCCTGGGATGTTTGGAGTCATAGGTTAATTTCTCAGAAACACAGAGATATTATTTAAAAAAGAAAGACTTTAAACATGAGAGAGGCCGTGGTTTCTGCTAATGGAGTAATACTTAAGTTGGCAGTGTGTTGCATTAGGTTTTTGAATGATCGTATCAGTGAGGCAATGAAGATACTTTCTAAATACAATCTTATGAAACGTGAGTGAAGTTAGGCTGTGTTGACACCAGACATTTTAAGGTATTTGCAAGGTCACAGTTAGGTAACGTTTCATTTCACAGCATTACTGCTTTTGTTAGTACTGTATTTGTGCAATCCAGACAAGTGAAGATGCTTGATAATGTTTCATAGTGGTTTCTGGGTAGTATGGGGGAGGAAAGTAATTAGCATGTCTGGTATTCATGGCCACTCAAAGAAAAATTAGAAACAACTGACAAATGTTGAAGATTCGTATATGCAGTTGATAGAGTACTAGTTGATTTTCTGAAAGAGAAAAAGAAATTATCTTCAGTGAGAGTCAGAACAGTTTAGTTTGAATGACTGCTCCTTCAAAAGAAGAACAAATGAAAGCTCCCTTTCGTAGATTGGTTTTCTTAACTCTGACAATACGAAGCTCTGTTACTTAAAAAAAAAAAAAATTTTTAAATTCCAAAATTCTTGTGAAACATGTGGCATGGTCTGTTACTTGAAGTAAACCTTTCTTATATGTAATTTTGAAAGAAACGTAAGTTGCAATAGTACTAATATATAAATGTACAGTTTTCAAAACAATGTAAATTAAAATGAACAAAAAGACAGCTGATTATTACAAATGCTATACTCCAGAATCAATTTAAAAACAGAGATTATATGCCTCAGGGGAATTTCACTGATACATTGGAAACCTGCTAGTACTTGAAAAAGGCATTAATTTTTGTCTGAAAATTTCATATGATTAAATACATGTTATATTTGATAATATCTTTTTTCGATAAGGATTTTATGTAAAAAATATTTTATTTTACATTTTAGAGAGAACCAGGAAGATGATGTCCTAAAATACAAGGGTACAAGTTGCTAAATGATTTTGTATCATGCTCAGATCTGCAGAGATAGAGGTGATCTCTGGCAGTGATCAGTTATGGTGTCCATAGAGGTTGATTAACCAAGTTTCTCTTTAATCTTCCGTTTAGCAAGGAAACGTTAATAAAAGGTTTCTGTAAAGTCCACATCTATTCTATTGGACTGTGCCAGCAGGTGCTGGAAGTGGATATAAAATATACTTGTTGAAAACACTAGGTGGCAGAGGAGTGTAGCTTTCTGGTAGGTGCAAAGCAAAAGCAAAGATTCGCTAGTGAGATGGGAAACAGTCAGTGTCAAATTCAAGAAATTTGGATGTGTGTAAGTAAAACATCTGCAAAAAAAAATTTGCTAAGTGCACTCTTTATCTGGGAGTGTTGTGATAGGATGAAGGGTAACGGTTTTAAGCTGAAAGAGGGTAGATTTGGATTAGATACAAGAAAGAAATTCTTTACAGTGAGGGTGGTGAGGCACTGGAACAGATTGCCCAGAGAAGCTGTGGATGCCCCATCCCTGGAGGGGTTCAAGGCCTGGTGGGAGGTGTCCCTGCCCATGGCGGGGGGGTTGGAACTTGATCTCTAAGATCCTTTCCAACCCAAACCATTCTGTGCTTCTATATTTCAGTTTCCCCTGGTTGAGCACAATATGCGTATTTAGAAGGAAGGGTACAGGATTCATTTCATATTGAATGTGCTGGATAAACATATGAAAAGCAAAACTGAAACTGCTCTGGAAGAGAAGATCTAAAACAAAACCTTTTGTGGAGTTGTCAGTGTGAAATGTTTGACCGGGATTTCTCTAAAGCCTCACTCCTGGATCTTGTGATTTTATTTTTTATTAATAAAGAACATTTCCTGGTTCTAAGATGGTGGGTCAAAGATGAAGAAGAAAAGATTTGGAAAATCATTACGCAGAAAACCAATGCTGTCTTATTATTTTCTCAAGTGTCATACTTTTTAAACCAATACAATGATATTGAAAATTTGGTATATACTTAGTGTGTTCTCATCCTCCAAATACACAAGCATTTGATTGTTTCCTTTTATTTCTTGAAAGGGTGCAGATTCTTCTCTAAACAAGGTGATTCTGATGGAGCTGTTCTCACTGCATAAGCATACAGAAACATTCTGTCTGACATGTCCTGGTTATAAGCTTGTTTAATCCTTTATGTGTCCTAAATGTGGGAACCAGCTGATGAGGCTCAAGAGAAATAGGCACATTAAATGCAGTGTGTGTCACAATGTAGGAAGGACAATCAGTTCCTACTTACACAGCTGACATAGCTTTTTACATCCGTTCCTGAGGTATACTGATGCTGTTTCTATTCCCAGCACCATCACACCAGCTCATCGGCTTGTCTGGCAGTATGGCTTACAGCTCTGTTTTCCCTTATGGTGTAGCTCTAGGTCACATTATGTGAAATACTTTCAATGGAACTAGGGATTTTGAACTGGCTGTTGGAAAGATGTACGTTTCATTTTATAATCTGGGATTAATATTGAATAGAATAGTGGTTTTAAATGGGCTATACTGAATAGCTTAAGGCTAAAATTGGCAGACAAGTCCTGTATGAAATTTTGTTCTAAATATGTTGGATTCAGAAGTTCCTACTTGTTATCTTTTGACTGTTCTTACTCAGATCAGGCAAAGCATCTGTGTTTTTTTGAAGAATAACATCAGGATTCATTCCAATTAAAGATATCTCATATAATTCTGTCACTCTTAAGCAGGATAAATGATACCTTGATCTTCAAGAAGCTATTGATTTCAGTAGGATTTATTTTAAAGGAAATCGTAATTCCAAGTGACTGAAAGGCAGGCTGCAAACCATCAAGCTGTTGTGTTACAGAGTCACTTGATGAGATTACGAAAGCATTTTTTAATTGAAATCAAGGAAATAAAAATTAAGCCTGTCAGTTACCAACACCCACCATGATGCATCACTTGAGCCCATGAGTCCAGCTGTGCCATAGTCCTTTGGATAAGGTAATTTATGAACAAAGAATGTAGTCTTTTAGGAGTTCAGGAGAATGCTGAGACATTAGAATTTCTCTAGCCCCAAACGAATCCTTCTCAGATATTTTTGTCCAGCACAGAGTAGATTACCACAAGGTTACTATGAAAAAGGAATGAAATAAGGGCTGAAGACCAGGAAGATGCAGTCATTGGCAAGTATGTAGAAGTAAGAGGCATCCTCTTATGTGTATGTAATATAAGGAGTAAAATAGGAGTTACCACGAGAAACATGCCTACATTGTGCAAATGAGTGAATAACTGCAAAGTACAAAATGTATGTACACTGCAGAAATGGATGGTGTGGCAAATACCACTCCATCATGCATCACTTTCATGTTAGCAATTCGTATTGGAAGCTAAGTGGCACAATTTCTACTTGACAGGTGGCAAACTGAGGTGCAGAAAGAGGGAGTTCCTCAAAATTGCTCCCTCAGCCAGTGGCAGGGGAAGGAACTGAAGCTATTTGCAGATTATCATCCTGTTGTATTCTCTGCTGTGTCACAGGTGAGGGAATAATAACAATTATCACTTGCAGTGGCCATTGATCTAGCTAGATTTCTGTTTTGATCAAGTAAACTGCTGTAAAGACTAAACATTTTTTAGGACATAGACCCATGAAGGCCTTTATCCAGAGCTCTTCAAATAAGCTGGAAATCTGGTTTATTACTAAATGATGCCTTCTTTTTCTTCTTTCACTTAAGAACAGGATGAAAAACACTGTGATTTTCCAGGAAATGTCCGAGGACCAGACTCAATCACTTGTCATCTGCAGAAGAGTGTCTTACCCTAAAAGAAAAGCCATTCTGTGCAGTGGGGTTATTTATGAGAGTATGACTCAGCTGTATAATGATGGCAGAATCTGTCCCCAGGAATTCTTTAATGTATGAATCTAAAAATAAGTGTAGTCTTAGAAGTAAAAGATTCCTCCTCCACAGGAGGAGATATTCCTTTGGCCAGGAATAAGGTGCCTTCTTTATATCCAAGACATTCTGTCTAATAAGAAAAAAACAAAACAACCCACCCAATGCAAGCAATTAAATTGTTTGGAAAAAAAACCCCAAGAACACAAGATCCAGAGATCATTCACCAGCAAGAAAAAAGCAGTACCAATGTGCAAAGAGTTGGTTTAGATCACTTCTCAAAGAAAACATTTTTCCTCTGAGACACTTCATGCTGAAAAACATAAAGGAAGAGAATTTGCGAACATTTTTCCCCTTTTCTTTCCGATCAAAGAGATGTACTTTGCTTTCAAACCACCAGAGTGTATCTTCCTCATGCTGCTGATTTGACAGATGCTGGGATTCCTGAATCTGTTGCTTAGGTTATATGACTTATCAGATTCAACAGACAACCAACTGAGAATAGGTAGTCTTGATTAAAAGTTAATTTAATTCTTTTCGGTTTGTTGATATTATAATGACCCTGATTGCAATGCCTGCATCTTCCCAAGAGCATAGACATTGGCCTTGTTAATATGATTTTCAAGAATTCTGTCTCTATCAGGAACATAGCATTTGAAGGAGCAAAAAAAAAGGACTCCACATCCTTCTTTGACAGATCTTATAGCCACATTTGGGTCTGAGAAATATGAAGGAGAATCCGAGTCGTTAAGCAGGATTTCTTTATTTTCAAAGATAAAGTTGAAATGAAAAAGTCATAAATATACTTCACTGAGTATTTATAAAGGGCCCAGCCTTTGGAGTTAAAAAATAAAAAGATGAACATTCCTTGCTGAATTCAAAGCTGTAGAGAGCATTGTCAGGCAGGCTACTTTTTGTGCATACTATATATGTGTCCCAACATAATTCCTCTTACATGTCTGTAGTCAGTGTTAATCATGACCACAAGTAGGTTTCGTTAATAGTGCAGGCAGCAGAAGAAGCCGTAAGAAAAATGTGAGTTACAAGGCCCCTCCTTCAACAGCAAAATCCTTAGTTACTTTGGTCAACTAACAGATATTAACGTTTCGCCACTGAGCATCTTCCCTTAAGTCATTCCCGTAAGCCATGGTCCTTAGTGGGTACGTTGGCAATAATTGGAGCGTCTCCTATACAGAAATAACCATTCTTATAGCTCATTCCTCAGGCTCTTCACTCTTGTGCCACTAGATGCGGTGTGTTCTTGGGTTTTTTTTCCACTATCCACAGCAGGCTTGGATTACATGTGGCATGAAGATTCTTAGATCTGTGCCATCATCAGGATGTAGTACAGCAGGCAGTGATTCTCCCTTACCGCTTCTTGCTGCCCTTACTGGAGAGAATACGGAGCTGAGATTTTAAAATGTAAGCTATTTGAAGTGTACCGCAGTTATTCCATCAATGCATGGGGAATGTTTGACAAGCCAGGCACCAACTTTTAGTCTTGTTCCTGCTGCAGAAACTGCCAGATATCATTTTCCATGGACTGCTTGCTGCTCTGCTTTCCTGGACTGCATCCACAAGGCAATTCTTGCTGCAGTGCCTGAATATTTAGACCCTTGCATTATCATTTGGCTATGTTGGACTTCCCTGTGCTGCTTACCCCACTGCCAAAATATGTATAGCTTTGGCATGTCTTGTGATTTCCCAAGCTAATCACTTATCTTTTCCATTCAAAATTTCAAGAAAACACTAACTGTGGGATAGCTTGCTTTCTTGATCAGAGCAGTGCACATGGGGGTAAGCATAGTTCCATATTTCCAGCCAACCTGCTGCTGGGCTCTGCATTAGTCCCTCCAGATTTTGCAATAAATGAATTCATGCAGGGCAGAGGTTAAGCAGTATTCTCATGCTTCCTCCATTTTAAGTTTGAAATCCTGGACTGGCACAGTTCCTGCTCTCTTCCTCAATCAGTTTCCAGTAAAACAAAATACTGAGCCAAAGCTCAAGAACTGGTAGACAGCTTGGTTCAAATTACTTTCAGCATTCAGCCCCCAAGATAGTCAATGAACATGGAGGGCTCTCGGTACATTGTTGACTTCTTTCCAGTTAGTATTTTCCTTTATAGAAAAGGACATTGTGCTTTTGTGAAATGCAGCTCCTACAGAAGAGTGCTTTGTGTCTGCACAGCTCCAGCAGCAGCAATACTAATGTCAATGGAGATCTTGTGCTGAGTGGGATCCTCCGTTTGCTCACCCAGAGATATGTGTATCCAAATTTTCCTGTTTCTGATCAGCTGGAAAGACAGTGGCAGTGTATAGAAGTAGAGGTCTGATGCATCTCTCATTATGCTGAGACTAATATGGCTTTATATCTTATTTTAGCCACAGAGGAAGTCCCGCGGCCACAGGGGATTATCAGAAAAGCAGCAGTGTGGAAATGTGTGTGGAGGGGGAAGGGAAAGGAACAGCTGGAGAGTACTCAGTGCTGGTGCTCTGTAGGGAAAGCATAAATGCCAAGATCTCACCATATGTGTGTCAATCTCATAGGGGTTGTGCAAAGAGAACACAGACTCTTAGTTGTGGACCACCGCCAGTTGTGGATTTTGTATCCCATAATGACTAGCATGGTTTTGATTTGCTTGCCATGTACTGTATCTGGCTGCGATACCTTTCAATTAATTTAGGCACTGGTTTTCTCAAAGCCAGCAGAAAGCCACATTTGTAATTAATCAGTTTTTTAATATTGTATCAACGTATGAGAAGTGTCTTAATTAGCCCACCACTTTCCTTAAGGGATGAGATTTTTTTCTGCTACTTCCTCACACATATTCTGTATATAATTCTGAGTAGGGGAAAATTGTCTTAAAATGTTAAGAACTGTTATTGGCTAAACAAGTTCTCTAACAGAAAAGTTAATTACTTCATTGCCTTGTTCAGAAATTCTTTTCCAGTGAATGACCTTGTTGCAAGTTGATAACCATAAATGTTGATCAATATGGAAAGCATATCTGCAAATTTAGCAGCTGAAAGAAAGCTTCAATAAGGATAGTTAATTATATCATTAAAAAGTGCCATTTTACTTTCTCTTTGCCATTTCATGCATAATCCCAAATCCGTTCTCCCTCTTGCTTTCCATGTTTATTTGCCTCAGTGAGGCTGTCAGCTTTGTTCACCATTCCCACACCTCTGACCCATCTGTTAGATGTTCCTTCTTCCCATATTTTCTTCAAAGGATTTATCTTTTTCATCTTTAGCTGTTGTATGAAACCCTTATCTTTATCCCCACTGAAGTCTGAGATACCCTGCACTCTTCCCTGGCTCCTGCAAACACATCTTTTCTTGTTCTTCTGAGGTCTCGCCTCCCAGTGTGTTTGGACCTGACATTTCCATTCAGCTTATAAAAAGACAGTTTACTGGGGAAGCCGCAAGGACACCCAAAAGCTTTGTTCAGGAAAGATGATGGGAAGTGTTAATAGGAAGGGAAAACACCAAGGCGGAGAGGGAGGGAAGCAGAGAGGGAAGAAGGGAAATCTTGTGTGTTCAGAGATGTGAGATTAGGCTCAGATGGTGAATCATTCCAGGACTTGCTCTCCCAGATGTTGTGTGTGCCCAACCCTAGCTGCATTCCTGGAGTGTTCCTTCTCACATACTCACTCGTGGGTTTTTCCACTCTTCTAGTTAATAATTTAGCCAGGAAGACTGTGCAACTACTGACTGAATTATTGAAGGCGTAATTAAACTGGCAAGAGTTGAGGGGAGCATGTGAGAATTTTCTTAGCAAAAAAAAAAAAAAGTTTCACTGTGAAATGAAATGTCACAGCTAAATTTGATTGCTACCTAGAACCTGCTTCCACTCCCCCATTAAACAGGTGATGCACCAGTGCAGTAGTTGTGCATATGGATAGTGAGTCTTCAGCAAAACTACCCAGCTCTTTGGAAGGTGGCCGACTTCTGACACTACAGGGAAAAAAAAAGGTCTCGTCCTCCACTTCTTTATCTTCTGTAGTAGTAGTGGTGACCTGCTGTTTAAAGGCAAGTTCATGCCCCTACATGCAGCTCTGGGTAAATACTGAACTATCGTATGCAAACATTTAGCAGCCTCTGCACTGCAAAGATTAATCTAGATGGTGAGACTGCTTCCTGGTTGCCTGGAGTTCCTCTAAGTTAGAGATAAGGAGCTCACAATTGTGTCTGATATGTAGTAGAGTTCTTCAGGGTTGTAGGCTTTAGTTGTGACAGGGATATAATTCAGCTCAATAAGATTAGGGCTGATAACGAAGCAAAGTTTATCTTAGGTGGGCTTCCTTTTTGAAAGACTTTGGCTAATCTTGACTGTCTTGATGTAGCCTAAGAAGGCATAATCCAGCTGTGGAAATCAGGTTTGTCAGGATTTTATTTAGTCTAGTAAACGCTTGCTTTAATTCTGGGACTTAATCATTCCACAGATGAGAGTTAAGTTGTGACTAAACTGTGATGGGTGTCTCTATTGTTCAATTTATTCCTGCTCCTATGGACAAAACCTTAAAATAAAAAGTGTGTCTTTTCCTGCTTTGCCTCCTTAAATTTGAGTTTATGACTATAGTTAACAGGAGATGGCATTTCCCAGGGAATTACTTTTTTTTTTTTCCCCTGCATAATTTTTTGCTGCTTATCTCATTTTGGTTGGATCTTTTTGGTTTTGCCATCTTTTTTTTGTCTGGAGAAGAAGAAAGATTGTATTAATAAGGTGTGGCTAGTATAACCTTTCCTTCACAAAACATTGGGTCAGAGTCTCTGCTTGCTCTAGTGCAGACGTAGCCTTCTCTCTGCCAGTGTGACTGAAGCAGAGTGCAAGTAGCACTTAATCTGTGGCTGGTCCAAGTCACAGTCTAGCTCCTAGTTTTACTGTGTAGCCAAAAAAACCCCTATGTTGGGCAGAACCCATGGGGGCACCTGTAGTCATGGGAAGAAGGCAGAAGTGAAATAATGTGGAGAAGCTGAGAGAACTTAATAAAACAAAATACTTTAGAATTAAAACAAAAACAGTCTAAGCATATTAAAATAAACAGGAATATGTCTTCATAGGCATAGGCTGCTTTGAAAATTTCACTTATATTCTCCAGTTGCTGATTTTTTGTTTGTTTGTTTGTTCTAACTTAACTTTTTTGAACAGTTTATGACAACTGAGCATCCAACAGATTTTTTATGTCCAGTCCAGATCCTCTTGGGAAAGTGATGAAGTTAATTTATTGAGCAATTATCCCATGGCCTGAGATATGCTAGTAATACAGTTTGATAATGGAAAAACAACTGTTGCCAGAGACAATTAAAAGACAGGTGAAATATGATTTATTTTGTGATGTTGTGAGTTGGTAAGGAATGGGGCAGGTGGCATATGGAGAAGCTAAGCTTCCCCCTCACCCCACCCAAGGTATTAAAAGGTAAACATCATGTTGTCTGTGCCAGCAAGGGTTCTGGGATCATCTTAACATGGAGAAACGAAGTGGAAAAGTTAAACTCTCATGAGATTCATTAGGTCATTTCTGACCAACTGGCAGAGCTAAAATTGCCTCTGCAGAGGAAATCTGACCCACAAAAGTCTTGAAAGAAAATATTCTTAGTGCTTCAGGCAATTATACAGGTTTCTGAAAAAAACTATGTGATGTCCTCAACTCTCTTTCTTCCAAACGTCTCCTTCCCTGCTCTTATTGTGATGAGCTTCTGGTCTTTGCCTCTCCAGCTTGAAATAAAACAGAGGCAAGCGGCATTTATACAGGGCGCTGTGCTTTGTTATATTTCAGCTAGTTACGGTACTACTGACCTTCCCCTCAAAACTAGACTAGACTAAACTTCTTCAGTAAAATAATGCATGAGTCTGTACAGAGCCAGCTGCCAAATATATTGCAGGTCACAAAGGCTGCCAGACTTCTAAGGAAAGCAAGCACTGGGAATAAGAAAATTCGTGTTAAATCGTGAAGAATGGGTAAGCCAAAAAAGGATGCTGAATAAAAAGGGGAGAATGAGCACAAAGGAGCTGAAGGCGGATACGGATAGAGACTCAAGTCACTTTCCACTGAGCCAAAGTCACATCCAGCAGCCTTACTGGTGTGGGACGGTGAAGGCTGGGAAGGTTCCCTTCTGCTGCCATTGAGGCTGGGATGCAGGCTCCTCGAGGATGGTTGCCGAACTGCAGACCAGAAGATTTTGAAGGAGACCTGCACACCAGAAGATTTGAAGGAATTTTGACGGAGACATTTACAAGAAGCAGCAACTCCCCACTGAGCGACAAACTCGACAGGAAGGAGAGGTGCTGTTCTCCACAGAGACACATCACACCAGCAGCGTGTCTCCCGCTGAGCTTTTGTCAGCATGCCAGTTTGGGAAAGAAACGTATGATCTGACACATCAGCCTTGCAAGTTGCTGAACCCTTGATGAAACTGTTGCCAGCTGCAATGAGAAAAGCTTCAGAACTTTTTTCCTTTTATCCAGGTTGCAACAATCCCACAGTCATAGCTCCAGATCACATTGTGCCTCTTCTGATCTCTTGTGCTGTGACATGCGTTAGCCTCTAAGATAGAGAGCCCTGTCTATCGCAAAGTCTGCCCGCAGGCCTCCAGCTGCTTTCTCTTCTTGCAGACACTTACGCAGACACTTGCTAGGTTTTCAGCTTTGGTCGTCCTTAATCTCTTAATCCAGTTGTCCTTTGGGTAGAAAAAGCTAATAATAACTATGTGATATTATAGGTTATACTGCTTGATGCCAGTTTTTGTCTCCATTTCTGCCAGTGTCCCCTCAGTGCTGCTTTTGCATTTGGCAGACCATGGAGTGAGTAAGAAGTGGTGTGGATGACCACCTTGGATGCAAGAGGAAAAGTCCCTTGACTGGCCCCCACAGGCTTGAGAGAGGTCCATTCTAGTGACCTGTTAGAAAACAAACAATAAAGCATGTTCCAATAAGTGGGCACTTTTAACCTGAAGCTACAAACTGATGTCTGAGGGTTTTTGTATGCACTCTTCCTCCCCCAGGGGAAAAGAAGAAACAGAAACAGATCCCAGAGCCAGTGTGACTTTCACATCTGCTAGAAACCAGTTGCTCAGGACAAAGGTAATAAAACCCACTTTAAAATTATTCTCTCCTTGAACAAGGAAAGACAGCAGACTCTTTTCATTTGATTGCAAATATCCAGGATGGTCTTTCTGCTGTGCCCATTTTGTGGATGCTTCAAAAAATATTCATTTAAACCCAAAATTTATTTTCTAGAGGAAATAATCCAGAAAGAAACATTTGCCTCTTCTTCCTTTCCTCTTACCCTGCTCAATGAAGATGTATGATGAGTGAGAATATAGAACATATCCCTTTGTCTCTGCTCCCCCCATTCTTGCAGTAACATATTTTCAATTCTTAGGACTCCACAGAGGTTTCATTCTATTTTTAAAAAATACAAGAGAAGGAAAAACAAAACGTAGGTTCTAGCCAGCCCTCTTTCAATACACCAAGGCAGATCTCTTATCTCTTGTCCAGATTCGGTGAACTTTTCCCACAGGTGCCAGCATCGTGAAAACTCAGAAATGCAAAATCAAAACAACTGGGCCAGTTATTTGTACAGCTTGCATGAAAGATTGACCTTCTTTGGAAGAGAAGCTGAGGGACAAAAAAAAGAAAAAAACATCTTTGCTCTTAGAAAATGTTGCTGTCAGATTTTCAAATGTACAAAGACATGGAAATAACATGGTTGTCTGAATCTCTGGTTTAATAATTTATTGTGCTGTGTTTTGTGTTGGGAAAGCAAAAACTTTTCTAGGAGGAAAAACAGGATAACATATACATATCTGCTAATTATGGGATTTTTGTGAAGTCTTTGATACTGGTTTCCCTTGCATCCCAGGGAAGTATGCAGTGGTGATGCAGGCTTGTCCCTCATGGTCTTGGTGACAGTCCTCAACTTGGGTTTGAAGTAGTGCCTCGAGGGGTGAGAAGCAAGTTCATCTTCAAGGCCATGCAGACAGTAGCCTCTGCACCGAGGCAACCAACAGAAGCGCTAGTTAGCATAACTTGGGTTATAACAGCAGATCTGCTTGGAAATAATGGAGACCACTGCTTCTTTGCAGCTTACCCCTCTCCAAGTGATAGACTTGTTGCCGAAGCGGATGGATGTATTTGTGGTAACCTCCAAGGGAGGCGAAGAGATCAATGGCAACGTGCATGCTACTGCAAAGGAGGGAAATCCCGCTCTGGACCCCTGAGGCTGTGGGTGCCCCTCAAGAGCACTGAGCACTACCTTGTCAATCCCAGGTACACCTATTAGCTCTCCCTGCACATGCCTTAAAACTTTAGCGTGAACACACAGTGTTTATTGTAGGTTGCTTTTAGTGCCTTGTGTTTGTTTATGGAACTACGAAAACATTAAGATGCATCCAAGAAGTGACCTGTTTATCAAGAATGCTGCATGGGAAGGGGGCCAGGATAAGCCAAAATGGTGAAATCCTAGATTTGAGTTCCTACAGAATTTCTACAACTGCTCAAAAATGGTGTGTGGCAGTCTAGATGGGAAATCCACAGGGCTTAGCTTTTTTAAAGTGGATTTTTATAAAGAGACTTCAAACTCAAAACACCCCAAATTAACTATATGTATATATATATTCAAGTTTTGAAGATGTTGCGTTTACTTGTATTGAGGCTAAACAGAATAGGTTCCCAGGACATCTACAGTTCCAGATTCCTATAATAGCATTATTTGAAATAAAAGCGTGGATGATTCCTGAGACCCAGAAGCATTCATTGTTTCCTGAAAACAGTGTTGTAAAAGAGCGTAAGTAGCGGGGCGTTATTAAGTGTGGCTGTCCTAAAAGCATCTGAATTGACACGTTACCTGCTTCTGGATTTGCACATTTTTGCAGGGTGCTCCTGATTTTTGTCTTGGTCTTGCATTTTTTAAGGGATTGGCCTAGAATGTCAGGAAAGTCAACCCAAGCGGTTAGTTTGTAGTCAGCTGAAAGAGCCAGGGGGTTGCTGCTGACATGGGGCTTTGCGTTTGAGCTTGTTGAGCCTTATGAAGAGAAGGCTCTGAGAAGACCTTATTGAGGCCTTTCAGTATATGAAGGAGGCTTATAAGAAAGATGGAGAGAGACTTTTTACTAAGGCCTGTAGTGACAGGATAAGGGGCAATGGTTTTAAGCTGAAAGAGGGTAGATTTAGGTTAGATTTTAGGAAGAAATTTTTTCCTGTGCGGGTGGTGAGACACTGGCCCAGGGTGCCCAGAGAAGCTGTGGATGCCCCATCCCTGGAGGGGTTCAAGGCCAGGCTGAATGAGGCTTTGAGCAACCTGGGCTAGTGGGAGGTGTCCCTGCCCATGAGGGACTGGATTAGATGATCTTTAAAGGTCCCTTCCAACCCAAACCAGTCTGTGGTTTTGAGATTTTGCTCCCTCTTCCCTGGGAACCCAAGGGCATACTCCCACGCAGATGAATAACAAAACTTGTAAAAATGTACGTGCTTACTGGAAATAATAGCAAGCCGTCTTTGGAAGGCCCCATTCTCTGATCCCCAGGCTCTATTTTGCACAGGCTCCCTGGTGCTAAAGGAAATGTAAATTTGGTGGGTTGCAGCTGCCTAAGGGCTCCTCCAGCTGAGGGGAATCCTCGTATAGTGTATGTTACAGCAGCTGTAGCGACTCCTGTGCCAGCGCTGTGCTGGGTTGCTGGATGACATTATGTTCCAAATAGCCTGAAAAAAAACCAGAAAGAAGAGGAGTGAGGTTGGGAGAGACAGTGTTACATTCTCTAGGCCTGGTGTGGGGATCTGGGGCTGTGCCATGCATCTGAACAAGTCCTGACTTTGATGTGATGCTCCCTGGGAGTCCCCAGCCTTCAGCTCTCTAGCAGTGCAGGTGAGCAGACTGCCGGCACGTCAGCTGGATTTTCTGGAGGAGGTTACAGCTCCTGTGACACCCCACAGAGGGCAAATGCCCCCAGATCCTAGCTGGAGCATGGGGCCACCCTGCTGAGCAGCGGCCAGGCCCACGGGGACTGTGTCAACATCAGGCACTGGTTTCCACAGTGCATGAAGCAAATAGAAATGGTCGCTGTTTGGAAAACTGTCCTGCAGAAAACAATTTACCCAATCATTCTTAACATCACAATCTCAGAAGCCAGTCCTTGCTGGAATGAAGAAAGAAGCATTCATTTAATAAATTATGAGGAGCAGCCTGACTCAATGCATGGCTTCTTAATAGTACTTGGCAGCGCCAAGGCTTGTGATGATATCTTTAATGCATTTGCTACTGAATAAGTAATAGATTTTCCCGATGCAATTGCACATTCTGCTCGGCTCATTCACTTGCAGATAGTAGGGTTATTCCTTTGAAATGACCGATCTTGTAGCCTATATTTCTTTTTGGTTTCTATTAATTATCATGGTGTTGTTTGGTTGCAAGAGGAAAATTTGGTCCCTGATCCTGAGAGGCTTTTGCGTCCTGTTAAGCGCAAGCAAAGCCACATTGATCCTTACAGATATTTGTATATTTTCAATTGCTGTGCTGGGTCCTTGCACGTTAGACTCTCTAATTTAAGAGGGACCTTTTTTTTTTGTTTTTGGAATTATTTTTTTATGTGAAGCCAATTTTGCTTGACCTGCGTATTATAAAGGAAATTTCACTCCTTGTACAAATTAGGATTGCAGCATCTGTTTTCTTTTGTTCTCTGTAAACAAGAAGCTCCACTTGAGCATAAGTCAGGAGTCTGCCCTCTGAGTAAGTTTCACCCCAGTAGCTGGCCAGAGGAGGAATCGGCATTGCATCTTCTCCTGGTAGCCAACAGGTTGTTAACTAGTGCATTCACCCATATAGGAGACCTCAGTTCAAAACCTTCCTCTGTTTAAAAAACTTGACCTGGATCTCCCAAAGCCCAAGACACTGCACTAATTCCTGGAGACTTCCAGGCAAACATCCTAGGTCACTGAACAGGAGGTGGTGGTATCCTCTGCACGCTTCCTTGGCAGCGCAGGGGACCGGTGCACGGAGAGCACACACCCTGGTTTGAGCCTGGCAGATGAAACGGGCAGATTCACGGTATTTTGTGGCTCATGATGGGGCATAGATGTGACTCGGTGCTGTGTGCTTTTGGACAGTGGTGCAAACACTTGAGCAGCGGTGTTACGTGAAGACATCTGAGCCATTGCTGAATGCATAACTTGGAAGCAGCCTAGCCTGTGGCGTTCCACTCTGCTTCTGGAGTAGCATCATCTATTGGCCTGGGAGTCCCCACATTTTGCCGTGCATCTTGCATTTCCAAGCTTACCGTACTTCCAGATATAGCTATTATAAACAGCATATGGCATTGCTATAGCATACCATTACGCACATAAAGGGTTAGTTGTTGTTTGAGGATTGGCTTTGTGAATGTCAGTGGCATCTCAGCATTGTATCTCAGCACCCAAAGCCCCTTGGAAAGCCGGCTTTCCTGCTTCCAAACACCTTTCATTCATTCTTTCAATATGTAGGAGAGCTCTTCAAGGGAGAAATATCATTATTTGCACTGTGCAAGCAACAAGTTTAGTGATTGCCAAAGTCAGCTTTAAGAATCAGGAAAGCTTCGGTCCTTTGTGTAAAACCCCAGACAAAACTACTTCCTTTGATTCTGTGCTCTTATGTTGCTCTTTTATGTTGGAGCTGGCTGATGCCTACAAGGAAATGCGTTCAGCTAACTTGGGCTCTAAGAGCTAGCAAGGGAGATGCTCACATTCTGTATAAATGTGCATCCCATTTGCCTGCTGATGAATTATTTAAATCTCTGCTATTTATGGAAGCTGTCAGCATGCTTTGCTCTGCTGCTTTGACAGGAGAAGCAAAGGAATCTGAGTGAAGTGACCAACTAAGAGTTAAAATTTACTATTAATAATCGAATTGCACTCCTCAGTTGCATTTTGCTCGTTATTTGGCAGTCCTCAGAGATATTACCTGTTACTATAAATAAAACACGTGCTGCCAGGATAACTGTTCTTCTTCACTTGTCTGGCAAAATGAGCCATTTTTTATTTTACTTTAAAAATCTGTATTATTAAGGCTTGTGTGTGTATTTGGGCTGTCAGCACAGACAGCTTTTACACTAGTCTCATGTTGCTGTTCCTCCATGTGGTATTTGTACTCAGAGAAGGATTTCACATAGTAATGCTGAAGGCTCCCACGCACCGTAGAGAAATGCGAACCAGGCTGCTACAGAGCTGTCAGGCAGACTCGGTGCTACTCAGAAGCTAGTGAGCAGAGGAGGGTTAGGAAATGGTTGGTGTGTTATTTTGGTGACTCCAGATCCCCTGTTCTCTGGGTCACAACCTCTCTCCAACTCCCGAAGCCACCATCTGTGATAGAGTTTGGTTTGGGATCGACATGGAGCCTTATCTTCCAAGCACTCCTGCTGCCATGCAGCCACACAACCATGCAGAGGAATAGATCTGGCCAAAAAACATCCAGGGGAGGGGAAAAAAATAAAAGTATATTTCTAAGTGTGCAGGCATTATTGCCAGCATAAGGGTGCATGAAGGAAAGCATGGTAGGGGAGAAGATGAAACGACTTTTTTTGGTGGTGGCAGCCTGCATTAAGCCAGTTTACAGTGGTTATGGAACTGACCCACTGAGAGACGATATAGTTGTCTTTTAAGTTGTCTCCATGTAGCTTAAAAGTGGTCCTGTAGGTAAAAGTATGCTTAAATGTTTGCCTTTTTATTAATAAAAGTGTATGTGCCATTAAAAAAACAACATCAATAATTCATCTGGAAATATCTCACAGAGAGAAGAATCCCTATCTCTAAATCACAGAATCACAGAATGTTAGAGATTGGAAGGGACCTCGAAAGATCATCTAGTCCAATCCCCCTGCCAGAGCAGGAACACCTAAATCAGATCACCCAGGAACACATCCAGGCGGGCTTTGAATGTCTCCAGAGAAGGAGACTCCACAACCTCTCTGGGCAGCCTGTTCCAGTGCTCTGTCACCCTCACTGTAAAGAAGTTCCTATGTTCCAGCTTGAACCCATTGCCCCTTGTCCTATCACTGGATGTCCCAGAGAAGAGCCTGGCTCCATCCTCCTGACACTCACCCTTTACGTATTTATAAACATTGATTAGGTCACCCCTCAGTCTCCTCTTTTCCAAGCTCAAGAGACCCAGCTGCCTCAGCCTTTCCTCATAAGGGAGATGCTCCATTCCCTTAATCATCTTTGTGGCTCTGCGCTGGACTCTCTCCAGCAGTTCCCTGTCCCTCTTGAACTGAGGGGCCCAGAACTGGACACAATATTCCAGATATGGATATGTGTCTATCCATATATATCACTTAATGTGTGCAATAATTGTCAAGTGGTCTTGCCAAAGGATTAGAAAGTATTTTGCAAAGATTAATCCGTTAGTTTCTGGGAGTATTCAGTATCTCAGTTTTACAGAGAGGTCAACTGAGCATGCATAGAGGGTGTTCAAGAGTCTCACCCAAAGACGATTGAGTCAAAGAAAATTCTTCCACTATCTTCCCTGGAATTGCCTGAGGCCAAATAATAAAACAATAGCAGAGCAAAGGACTGACTGAATTGTCCAGATTTCCCATTTCTGTTTTCTAGTCCCTAGGCACTTCTGCTCCAGGTGTGCCATTTATAGAATGATGGCATTATGGTGGTTATTACTTCTGATGAATGTCATCTTTGCTTCTTAAAAAAAGCCTTTTTCTGTTTTTTTTAAAGGTCCATAGCAATGATAACTTTTCCCTGGGATTAAATTCAGTCTGAAGACCTTTACGACAACTTTAAATTAGCATAGCCTTTTTTTCCTACATTAAAGAATGCCAAAAAGACACTTTTGTGGCTTTGCATTATGTGCTTTGCACTTCTCTCAAATAACATAAAGTGGCTTTGAAAATGCATGAACTCAGCTTTTCTAATATTGAAATAATATAGTCTTCAAGTGAATCAAGGAGGAATATTTCCGGCTGGGAAAACACCCCTCACACGAGGGAAGGGTGCTCCCCGGGCAGTGTTAAGGAACCGCCGCAGCACGTTGCAACAGTCTCTGTTAAAACTTTCAGTCCTCGCTGTGATATTTGCCATGCTGGAAAGGGTATTCCTGAGCAGCTCTCAGCCCAACAGTGTACAGAAGTTGTTGGCTTCCACGCTTGCATTTGAAGATGGTGAGCGCAGTCATTAGGGCTGCAATATGTGACATGACCAAGGGACAGAGCTGTCACAGCAGTCTTCAAGGTCACCACAACGTAGAGCTCATTGTGTGTAATACTTACATACCTTAGTATCTCTAGAGTTGGAGAAACTTTCTTCACTGTCATTTCTTACATAGAGAGTAGCTTACCTCTTTTCTGGGACCCCCACTCTTAGACTAGGAAAAAGAATTTACCTACAAAATAAATAAATTACTTAAAACCAAAGAGCAGAACAATGTAAATGGCAGGTTTCACCCACTTACACATACCAAGCTGTTGCTCTGTGACGGTGAGACAAGGAACTGGAAGACCACACTGTTCAGCTTTTTTCCTGCCTCTTCCAGTGAAAATTTCTGTGACCTTTAGGGACCCCCCCATTATTTCCAAACCTGCGCGCCTGAAGTTAGGTCCAACAGGAGCTGAGGCAGGGCTTATAATATGAAAGAAAGAGTTCTCGTGTGTTTCAGCGAGTGATGGAGCAGATTCACTATTTCTGAAGTGCAATCTGAAGACAGAAAGCAGGACACTCCTTTTCACACCTACCTGCAGATGCAGTCACTTCCATTAGCTAAATCCATGAAAAAAAAAACTTTGAGATTTTATATATTTAGTAAAATAGAGAGAAAAATTATCTAAAGTACTGGGGGAGTTGTGGAAGTGAATCATGTGAATCCAGAATGCCACTTGCTTGTATGTTTGATCTCATGGAAACTGGTATTGTGTCTTTAGGGGACTTGCTTCTGATTTATTCTGGCAGAATATAAAGAGCAGAATCATCAGAGTATACGAAAGGTCCTAATTTGGGGGTTTGGCTTACTCAGTGTGAATAAGGGGGCAGAATGTGACATCTGGTAATTGATAACTTAATTTGCACTATACCATTCCTCAGTGCTATGGCAGTTTAAAAATGCTTATACCTTATATTCATAGCTACTCTCAACTGCAAGTTTTACCATAACAAGAATGACCCTCACAGCTGCTTTTTTAAAGTGGTTGAGAGTCCCTGAGATGGAAATATTAGGAAAGGGGTTTTTTTTAACAGTGACAGGAAATAATTGGTGCCAAAGAGATGCTTCTGGGTTTCTTACTGTTGCTTTGTGTGTCCAGCGCAGAGTGGTCACCTCACATTTGGGCCAGATTTGCAAGCAAGCTGAATGTATGGAGAAATGAAATAAAGATGTAGGCTTCATCCTCCTACCTATCAGCAAAGTCTGGGGATACAGTTGCAGTAATGAACGAGAATGATGAAACTTGTAGTAATAAAGTGACGGCAGTGGGAGAAAACACAGAACCAAACATGTGACAAACCCATAACAAAATAAGCTCACGGTTTGGGAGAAGCAAACAAATGTATTTAGAATGGAGCATGCTGTGGTAAGTGGAGAGAGGGAGTGGGGCAGGGAGGATGAAGTGGGACCCCTACTCTTGTCTCCCTGAGTTGTATCCTCCCGGTTCTCCTTCCCTCCTTGTCACTGATCTGCCTGAAGAGAAGGAACAGAAAATAAAGCTGTCCAGCCCTTTTCACACATGGGATCTGCTTCTTTTTTTCTTTTTTTTTTTTTTTTGTGTAGTGTGTTGAAGAGTCTGTTAACAACAGAGATTTGCACATCTAATTACTTCTGCCCTGCACTGTTTGCCCACAGTGTCAGTGCCCCCTGACCCGTTTTCTAATTAAAACTCATGCTCTTCGTGTGCACACGCTTTTGTGAGCCTCTTCCCCCTCCAACCCTCTCCTCCCGGAATTCTCTTTCATTCATCTAAAACAAGAGCTCAGGAAGCGCAGTGACACCAAGCACATTAAGTACTGACATGCCGTAGCTCTCCGGGGAGCACAGATGGGGGCTTCAGCTGCAGCAGGTGCCGAGAAGACAGATCCCAACTCAGGCAGAGAATTATTGTGCATCATCTGTATGGGCCTATTGTTCAGATGCATCCAGCTTGGTCACACGCTACACGGGGCAGCAGTGATGCTGAGGGGGGCTAATTCAATCTCTGCTTTTAATTTAGGAAATGAAAAGAATGTTCTCCCATCACTCCCTTTCCCAGAATGCAGCACATGCGGATTTCACAACAGACTTCACAGTCAGGCTGTGTTTGCAGGAGTAGGGGGAGAAGGGGGGAAAAGCTGATTATTATGCTCACAAATAGATTTTCTATCCTCTTTCTAAGGGAGCTGTATTCATTTTTTTGTGGCTAAAGAAAAGGGTCAGGCACTAAGTTAAAACAACTGCTCCACAAGCTGTAACCCAAACGGCATTTTTGGCTGTGTTAATGAAACGCTGGTGTTGCATGCCAGCCATCATGCGCTAGGCACAGCAAACAGCAGAGATGGGATTTTTCAGCTGTAACTGACAGAATTCCTTGGACAAATTGCAAAAAACAGTCAACGGTGTGTGTCCTGTGGTTGTCAGGTTATCTAGGGATGTCACAGTTATGCTCCTGGCCCTGAGATAACAGGCCTGGTTTAAACCAGAGGCTCTCCAATCAGCTCTTTTACAAATTGGCAAATTTATATGTAAAATAAGAACAGAAGAATTGACTCATCCATCAGCATCTCTGGAGATGCACGTGAACTCTATGCTTTCGAAGATTCTCACAAGAGCAGTGTTTTCGGTCTGCTCGGTGGCCAAATGCTCAGTGGACAATATAAAATATATTTTCTAGGCTAAGCTTCAGCTTCCAGCTCTCTTACTGGTACAGACTGGAAAAGGAAGCCAAATAGATTATATTGCCTCATTGTGACCCTTTTTGAGTGAGATGAAAGAGGATTAAAAAATTTCAAGCTTGAGGGAGAGGGTGGTGCTGCCAGCATGGAGGGGAAACAGAGGGAGCATCAGGGCAGGTGAGTTACGTTTCTGCTCAGCCAGGGAATCATAGGGTGTCCAGGAGGAAACAGCAGAAGGGAGAAAAATCCAGTGGAGATGTAGACATAAGAAAATTTTTAGGAGGCATTGAATCAAAACAGTTGGTAACCAGAGTCCCTAATAACTGACTGGATGGTACAAAACCTGGAAACTGTTTTACACTGATGGGTCCCAGAGTTGCTAAAATTGTAGGTCTGCACTGCAGGTAGACAGAGAGTGAGTGGGTCAGAGATTTAAAAGAAAAATGTACCTGGATAAGATCTGCCAAAGAAGAATTGCAGGCATCGAAAAGATCACCCCAAAAAATTAAAAACAGTTGGTGATGTTGATGAGCTTACTGGGCTAGTGCCAGTTGCAAAGTCATGGAGATGTTGTGGGAGGATCTGAAAGTTATAAAAAAGGATTATCTGATTTTTTTCTGAAGTAGAGGAAATTTTTCTCTTACTGGTTACCTCCTGTCTTTGGTTCCCTGTGGACCAAAGGAGGATGTAACAAATATTACTGGACATACATATCTTTATCTTGAACAGACTATATAAATGGGTAAACTGTGTGCACTTGTCCTGAGAGTCCTAAATATTTTCTTCTGGATGGAATGGAACAATGTCATGTGCAGTGAAACTTCTTTTGTTTTACGGTGTTTCCGCAGAAAGAAATGCCAGCTACTAAGTGGGGGAAGATGATCAGTGGGATTAAACCTCCATACTTTTGCTGGAAGAACTCATGCCCTGGTTAATCCCATATAAACAAAGGAATGAGGATGTTTTGATCATGATGAAAAGCAGAGAGCATTGAGAGTAAGAGAGACAAAAGCAAACATCTCCTGTGTCATCACCCTTGCTGACATGTCATTCAGCAGCAGGGAAGGCTGTAATGCAGAGGGTTGGTTGTTTCACGTAGCCCATTTAGCTCTGTGTAATGAAAATACTGTGCCACTAACATAAATGTACTATTGTATAACACTGCAGTACCACAAAATATTTGGGTTTTGGTTAGGAGTGGTTAGTAATATCCCTCTTGAAAACCTTATCCCAGATTACTGTAGCACAGGAATAAAAGAGCTAATGCATGGTCTCACGCATGCATCTATCGAACTTTCACTTTGATCTGCTTGTACATATTTATAACCAAAACCTCTAAACCATTTAAGAAAATCCTAACAAAATCTTTGTAATGAGACGTGTATGTTTCACTGGAGACTACATATTGTGATGGTATGAATTACCCAGGTGCTTGGCCAGGGGGAGGTAAAGCTCACTTAAGAAATTTTAATGGGGTGAAGATTGAGTGTCTGGTAGACCTTTTCTTACAGAGTAAAACCAAGTGAAGCAAAGCCTTCTGCCCAGCTGGGGGCCCTGTGACATCTCTCCTGGCTTGTGACTGGGGTTCATCATTACCTGACTTTAGAAAGGACCTAAGAAGATCCAAAGTTGTGGTCACATTTGATGGGCTGGAGAGGAGGGAGGGAGACAGACACTTGTTTTTCTTTGCATTAACATGCTGAAGCGCTGCTTTTAAAAATAAGTGAAAGACAAAAATAAATTTGGAGACTAGTCAATAAATAATCCACTGCTTGTGTTGGTGAAAAAATAGCTTGTCTACAAGGGAGACAAGTCAGGACAATATTACAGAGTCACACAGAATCACAGAATGATAAGGTTGGAAAAGACCTAGAACATCATCCAGTCCAACCATATCCAATACTTCCCAACTAAATCATATCCCTCAACACAACATCCAGACGTTTCTTGAACACCCCCATGGTCGGTGACTCCACCACCTCCCTGGGCAGTGCATTCCAGTGCCTGACTACCCTTCCCGAGAAGTAATATTTCCTAATATTAATGAAGTTATGGAAAGACAAGAGTTCATAAAGGAGTCACCAGGATGATCTTATTAAACAATTTTGGCTATCTTGCACAGCATCCCTCCTCAGGCCTTGAATTCTTGGTTATGAATGGCATTAGGCGGATTTGAAAGGATTGCATCTCACACAGAATCACAGAATCACAGAATGTTAGGGATTGGAAGGGACCTTGAAAGATCATCTAGTCCAATCCCCCTGACGGAGCAGGAACACCTAGATCAGATCGCACAGGAACGCATCCAGGCGGGCTTTGAATATCTCCAGAGAAGGAGACTCCACACCCTCTCTGGGCAGCCTGTTCCAGTGCTCTGTCACCCTCACTGTAAAGAAGTTTTTTCTCATATTCAAGTGGAACCTCCTATGTTGCAGCTTGAGCCCATTGCCCCTTGTCCTATCACTGGATGTCACAGAGAAGAGCCTGGCTCCATCCTCCTGACACTCACCCTTCACATATTTATAAACATTGATTAGGTCACCCCTCAGTCTCCTCTTTTCCAGACTAAAGAGACCCAGCTCCCTCAGCCTTTCCTCATAAGGGAGATGCTCAATTCCCTTAATCATCCTCGTGGCTCTGCGCTGGACTCTTTCCAGCAGTTCCCTGTCCTTCTTGAACTGAGGGGACCAGAACTGGACACAATATTCTAGATGCGGTCTCACCAGGGCAGAGTAGAGGGGGAGGAGAACCTCTCTTG
>WKFP01013356.1:366734-412444 GCA_011057875.1 Pterocles orientalis | reverse complement strand
CTGCCAAAAGGCTGCAGCGACGTGAACCTGCTGCACTCTCTAGCCTAAGCCTGGACAGCCTTCCCACAGTCCATTTTTTCCTGCTGCTTTGAACCATAGATTGTTTTTCCCAGCCCTCACTTCACTTCTAATTTTAGTGCACTCCTCCACTTCCCATCTGAGCCAGTTTGTTAACCGCATTTGGAGCAGGCGGCTCCTGGGACACTGAGAGAGGCAGCGTGCCCAGGCTCTGCTCCACTGCTTGTGTCCACACCGGTTTACAGGGAAGACTGGTTTTGCCTGGTAATCCTCAGGGAGGATAGCACTTAGGCAGCTTGGCTGTATGCTGGGGCACTGCATGCTCAGTCAGGAGTGTAAATTTTAGCAATCTCAATTTATGAAACGTTATTTTCTTTCTGTTTGAAACCTGGCCAGGTTCTCTTCTTTGCCTGACTCAGAAGCCACCTCTGCCAAACTTCAATTTTCTCTTTCAAAATAGAAAGTCACCTTAGCATCTCAAAGGAAAAAAAAAATATTCTGCTAATGTCCAAAACAGGGGTTTTTTTCTAGTATTTTATTTAGAAAAAGTTGAATCATTTTAACTGTTCGGTTTGTTTTATTAAATATAATCAGCCTGAGGCAAAAATTCAGCAGAGGTGATATTACTCCAAATGGATAACGTTTGGCAAAGCCAGAGCCAACAGTGTCCTATAATGCAAAGTGTCACTCAACCTTACTGGGCAACGTTAGAAGCTTTTTCTAAAAGAACAGGCCTGAAGAAAAATAAATTTCCATGTCATACTGTTCAGGATTTTAGGGGATTGCACAAAGAAAGAGTGATGAACATTATTCCAGTTGAACTGAAAAATAAATTAAAAGCTGCAAAAGCATGATGCTTTATATCTGCTTTGTTCTTATTTTATAGGGGCAGCTTGAAATTTCAAAGCTATCCTGCCTGTAACTTTTTAAAAGCTTTTTATTTCCTGAGGCAATTTAGCTACTGAAACTGAGTATAAGGTGCTGTGAGTGCTCGTGACTTTCAAGAAAAGAAAAAGTTGTAAAGTTTCAGGTTTTAATTAGATAAATTACTTTGTTCCCTTTGCTTAGACACTTGTGTGAAAGCCTGCATGTTTGGGTAGCAGGTTAATAACACTTCCAGTGTTCCCAGCACAATCCTTTATGGTGTGAGGTGGGTTTTGTTATTTCACTCCCACCTCCCTTCATTTTCTATGAAGCCTTGCAAGAGGAGCAGGCAATTGGCACCTCATACCTTTCAATTTATTAGAAACTTTTACAAAACTCAGCTGTGTTTAAGCCCACCTTCCTAGCCCCAGCTAGGAGAATTCATCTTTCCCCTGCCTGAAATACTCTTCTCACCTGAATTGTCCTGACGTGTGACCCTTAGTAATTAAAAAGATGGGGGCTGTCATAGAATACAAACACAAGAGTCTGATAATCTAATGAGAGGTGATACACTTTAGTATATCAGTTTTATGCACAGCAGCTAAACTCATTGCAGAGTAATTATTTGCTCCCACAGAACCTCCCCCCAACTTCCTCAATGCAACGTTTGCTGTTGCAGAGGCTGTTGCCCTTGTGCCTGAAGCAAAGGTCTTGGACGAATTTTGGGAGTGTCTCTTATTTATAACTGTTTTTAGAGAAATGACTGGATCCTTGGTCGTGCAAATCAGCACTCCTGATCAGCTCTCCTAGATTTTGCTGTTGTGGTCGTAAAACTGCAGTCTGTGTGTCACAGCCCTGACCTGCTGCATGATTGTCACAGCCCTGGGGACTCTGACGGGGTCTGGTTTTTGCTCCTCCCTCAGCTGTACCCCTTGGGCTAATAAAGTGTGTGACTTGCTCCTTCAAATCCCACCTCTTTTATGTCTTTAGACCATCAGTTTTTGTGATGGATGCTATGACAACATGTATGTTACTATTGTTGCCTTCCGCTGTGCCACAGCTTGGTGACACAGTGTCAAAACACAACTGATGTGGAGAACAAGGTCTAAAAGCGCATTGGCCAGTCTCTGCTATCATAGTCCCTGAGAATCATTCTGGTTCAGCACTGGCAGTTGAAATCACAGATGGTGCTTTTAAACCACCTGTTTAAATATAGCTCTGGCAAGCTTCCCCCTTTTCCTGGAAGCCACGTCATTTATGTTCAGTATGGTAGCAAGTCCCCTCTCCCCATCCCTAGTCATGTAAGCTCAGCCCTGCCAGCGCTGCTCTCCTGGCTCTTTCTCCCTGGAACTTTAATTCCAATGTGTGCAAAAACCCCTGTCCCCTTCCCCAAAGAGTGAGACAGAGAAGCATCCTCGCTGTACAGGTGTGGTTTTGAGAGAGAGAGCGCATTGCTGGCTTGTCCAAGTACACACAAAAGATCTGTGGGCCAAGAATTGTGATAGTCCAAGTCCCAGGCCAGCAGCATCTTTACACAGTTGGTCTTCCTACCTTTCTGTGAATCTGCAAAGACTTCCCTTTACAGAAATGCAGCACCAGTACTGATATTTTACCACGTTAGGTCTGCCTTCACTCTAGTCTGCATCCTTATTTTAAAGCCCAACACTATTGGCTTAAACTGGACCTGATGCGCACTTTCCTCCTCCTCTCCCAGCTGGTATTTCTGTACACCTGGTTTCATGGTAATTCTCAGTTTAAACCATGTCAAAGACACTCTAAAATTAGCATCTTTTTTAGGACCTAATCCAGCAATCATTTGCTACCAGGTGTACTGTGTAATACCTTGACAAGTCTCATTTCAGGAAAAAAAAAAACACCCACACCTGCAAATGTCTCATAATTCCATTTTTTTTCTGTTGACTCAAAGTGGCACTTATCTTGGAGTGCACAGTCACTAATAAGAGACAGAGTTTTCCTTTTAAAGCACTTGAAATATTCTATTGCTTCGTTTCTGGTTCGAAGGTGTGCTGCTGAGAACTACTGTCAGCTCTCATTTGTTATATTGTACAACTGGTGAAATGGAGCATGGTGTTGCAAATGCACTTGTAGCAAAGATAACTTGCATGGTATATTCATAAGGGAAGAGTCGGAGCATGCCTGTACGTGGATATATATTCATGCCTGGTCCATTCCTTCAACACCTATACATCGTGCAAAATGAAAGACTATGTTGCCAGAATAACCTCCTGTAAATACAGAGCATGTGACAGCAGCTAGTTTGGAGAAGTGTGTACAGTCTTTCTGTCTCTTTCTCACCAATTTTACTGTACGTGGATTGCAAGTGGTCAGGAAATGGATCCTCTCCTCGAACCTGCAATTCTTTTTGTGCAAAATCTGCTGTTATCCATCACGGTCTGCACGTCACTTGTCTGTTGGTAAATGCTGTATTCGCAGCTTCCCTGCTAGTGGGAATTCACGTTGAGACACCAAAGTAGCACAAGTGGTTAAACACACGGATGTTGAGATATACAGTATACTCAGAAAAGGAGCTGGATTTGGGTGGTGGGGCTGAGCTGGCCGCAACTCAAGAGCATATATGGTACAAAACATGTCTGCTTACTGTCAGCCCCATACAGGCGCAGGTAAGGAAACCACTTGGCCAGTGTATGCAGTTCCAAACATAAAGCCAGACTCCTCCTTTCCTTTTGCCAAACAAAACCTGTGAGTCACTCACTGTCTGGTAAAGACCAGCAGGGTTTACTAACAGACACTCGAGCTCCCAGGGCCTCAGACTGGCATCTGGAGCTGCCCCGGGGGAGCTAACCAACTGTCCCAGCTTCTGTCAAAAGCTGCAGTGACCTGTGCCAAGGCAGACTGTATGCTCAGGTTATAAGGATGCAGCTTGGTAACTTAAGGGCATCTATAGCTACCTACAGAAAAATAGTTTTATCTCAGAGCTTTTCTCTCAGAGGCAAATTCTTTTTCATCAGCTCCTGTTAAGCCAGTTTTTTTTTCAGTTCTAGTTGTTTCTTGCACAAAAATTAAATATTTAAAGCAGTTGTGTATACTTAACAGTCATCTCATGTGAAAGAAATTCTTTGCTTTTCACCTTTGTGCAAGAAATGGACACAGGGACTCTTCCACGTTCTTCATCTCCACCTTTTCCCCTCACTCATACATTTTTCTTGCATTTTGCAAAAATCTGCTTTTCAAACTTCATGTATTTCACTCTTGATTCTGCAGTGAAATCTGTGTGGGCAAACCCTGCCTATGCAAGAATTCCTTTTAAAATCCAAAGGCTTGGACATGAAAACGTGAGCACATCTGTGCAGACTAATATGCAAGGCGGGGACCTTCCTTACTTTCATATTTAAGAGAATGGTGGGCAAGATTTCCTGTATCAGTTGCATCTGCTTGTGTTGTATCTGCTTAAGACAACTTATTTATACAAGAAACTGTGCAATAGTTTCCTTATCACAACACAGCAGGTGGGCTTCATCTGTTCATGTCAAGGTACATTTTGTATGGAGAAGTCGATGGAAAGGAGAAGGATAAGGATAAGGAGAAGGACAAGGACACGGATACATGCTTTGTGTTTCTGCCAGGTTATTGAGTTTGCTGTGAGGTATTGTACAAGTTTGTGTGCTCCTGATTGTGGGACACAGAGAGAAGAGAGCCAGGCATTGTCACACCACATAGCCAGGACAATTTAATAGAGGAGAAAGACATGTATTTAGACAAATAGGGAAGGGATGGAGCAGTCAAATGGCTTGCCTAGTATAATGCAGAAAACTTTTGTCTCAGGAACTGAGAAAAGTTTCCTGTGTCACAGTTAAAACCTCTTGAAGATCAGTTCATTTCTAAGTAAAATAGAAGCTAAATTATGCTTTCTTTTAATAGTTTCTAATACTGTACATTTATGACTGTATTAAAACTCACAAAATTATGATTCATGAAAGCAGAGGGAGAAGGGGAAAAACATCTTCACATTTCTCTATTAAAAGTACCTGAATCTATAAAATTGAAATTTTGACTTAATGAAATTTAAACACAGTAATAGAATCTAAAACTTGGTCTTTGAGACTGCCTGTTTGAATGGAGCTCGTGATGGCTTGAGTTAAAAAGTTTTAGTGTCTGACCAGTCCAGGAGGAATTAAGGACTATGTTCTCATTTCCAGTAGTGAAATGCTCATTCTCCAAAATGTGCACTGCAAAATTTTGTGTGAGGCAGCCTTGTAGGACAGTAATTGGATGGGAATGAAGACAACTATTATGGCTAGCCTAGTAAGATTTGTCTCTGTGAGATATGATTGATCATGCTGTACTTGATATGGGGAGTAAGTGAGAAACCCCTGCTCTCCAGGAATATCAATATATTGCTTTTTATGGGTATTCTGATTGTTCCCAGGAGACAGAGATGGAAAAGAACTTGGCATTTTGGTTAAAAAAAAAAATCTGCAGGATGAAAATCCTTGGCATACCTATTGAGCTAATGCCAGGCTTTCATGCTGCTGTGAACGACAAATTATCCTTGTTCATGTGATCCTGCTCCAGCTGCAGCCTCACACCCTTCCTCAGTGCCTGGGACCAGCTGAGATGCTGGGGAGGTGTTTGCTCTCTGCTTGTCGCCAGTACTTGCTGTGATGTATGAGCGGCTTCATGCTGATGGAGGGAGTGTGAGGACGCTGCTGAATGACCTTGTCTTTACTCTTATCTCTCAGGCCCTGTGGGGACTATATCCTTCTCAGAAGAGTGTGAAGATCCATTAGCTTTTTCTCCTGATCCTGGCCTACAGAACCACCCCTATCTCTACCTCTGTATCTATTAAACAGCTTTCTCCAAGTTATTATAGGCTGAGCTTAGTTTGTGATTTCATGGGTCCTGCAGCTGCTTAGGTTGTAAGCACACAAATTTGCTTACCCATCACAAATTTTTATGAAACATTAATGAAATAAAAGTAGTTCTCAAAAAAGAGGAGACCAAGAAAATATTCTTTCCTATTTCATATTAGAGCAGAGGAATGCTTTGACTTGCTTGCTCACAGCATCAGGGAGTTATATTTCTGGACAGCTTGCTCAGCCAATGAACAATAGATGAACATAAGCTGTCAGTGAAATACCCACCTGGTTGGTTGTTCAGAGGTAATGTGTTGAGAGTTAATGTCTGCTGCTTGAGTATCTGTTTCGCAGTAAATGAAGAGGATGCTCCTGTACTTCTCATTGTCTTCTCCTCTGCACCCATCCTGCAACTCAGCTTCCACACTGAAGGGAAAGTGGCTGCAGCAAGAGCAGAGAAGGCAGTGAAGATCTGGAGAGGGTCACTTGGCAGGCTGTTTTTTCTTTAGCCCCAGGAATTATTTCACAGTCCATCTGAATTAACTTTATGGGATATATAGCTCTTTGCTTATAGAAGGAAAGAGATGTCTTTTTCATGTCTTCTTTAAGCTTTTGTCATAAACATGATGATGTGTGGGTAGAAACGGTGTTCATAAGCATGTGTACAATCAGGTCTTTGAACCTCGCACACACTGTTCTTGTAGTGGCTCCTGCTAGTGTTGGCTGCCTACGAGATGTGTGTAAAGCCACTTCTCAGCTCTTCAGGAATGCTGTCAGCAATGGGTAACATTCCTTCTGGGACAGCAGAAATAAATATTACAATGCCTGACCAAAAGCTGCCATCTCAGAGGAGAAAATTGCAGTGCAGTCTCTCAAGCAGATGGATGATAATTTTGTGTGTTTGAAATAAAAGATTTATTTAATTCATCAAAAACATTGTTCCTGATAACAGATGTAAGGATAACCGTGGACCTCGTGTTTGAGTTCTGTTCCCATTCCTTCTAATACTGCAATTTCTGAATAGAAAAGCAAAACCAAACCTGCAGCAGTAATAGCAGCTAGTCTTTTAAATGGGGAAATGTTGCTTAAACTTCAGGCAGTTTATGAAAGAGAAGAACAGGATTTTAAATACCTAAGACATTTTTGAGAGTATGTTCCTTTAAAATCTTTTCTGTTGGAAATATGTATAGCATAGTGCGCTGGCAAGAGAGGTGAAGAGGTAATGTGAAGATTGTCTCAGTTTAAATGGGAGATACTCTATATAATTGATACGTGATGTAGAACTTGGAAAAAATATAACAAATTAATACAAGATAATGGAGATTGAGATTCTGTAAAATTTCTTAATCCTGAAGTAGCTTTTGAAAGACAGTAAAGAAACCCTGGTGTCTGAGCACATGCGCTGTTAAAAAAATCAGCATTGCCAGGATTGGGAAAGGGATGACAGGAACAGAGAGATTTCTGTGATTATTTGTTAAGGAAATGAACTGTCAGATCATCTTCGTGGCAGGAGTGCACTGCCTGAGAGCTAGGAGAGCAGGAGCATATTAACTTTCTCTTTTTTCAGCCTATGACTTCTTGGCTGTTTTCATTCTATGTCTCTTCGTGTCATGAACATCAATTCGTTGGGCACGATCAGCTGAAAAGCATGATTATGGGTAATGTTGCAAAACAGCTTTCTGCTCCCCATGTGTAAGATCTGCTTCGGGCACTTTTTTGCTTGGCTATTCTCGACAGATGTAGAAGTGGCTTTTTTTTGCTTTTGATCTTCTAATGCACTAGACATGGGTCAAATAAATACTCCACATACCTAGCAGGTCATCGTATGCCTTTGCTTAGCTGATGACAAATGTGTATTTCTGCAGTGCAATTAATAATTTTAGGTAGTGGCTTTCCCAGTGAAGACCCTAGTGACCAGGAGAGCCAACAAAATCAGAAGTTTGAGTGGGACTTCTTGTAAGGAAGGGGTATTTCCTTCTCCGCAAAGGTGAGTGTTTGTGGGGGGCAAGGGGTAACATGATATTTTGTCTGTTGCTTGGTGGTGTGTTTGACTGCAAATTGTAAATTACAGGTTTTGGGCTGTAGTCTGCAGTCTGCTTGGAGATGATATGTCCTCAACAGGGAAAGCATTTTGCAACCTATGGTGGAAGGGAAGTATTCAGCAGAATCTGAATGGGACTGAGGAGGAAAGCTGGCTGATCCAGGCAAAAGGATGAAAACTCCAAGAAGACAAGAGCAAGTGAGAGTTGCGGAGGAATGTAAGGGTTTGTTCTCTTTTTTGCGCCTACCTTCAAAGACATGGGAAACCCGGGGGGGGTGATAATCACTCCTAAAATAAGCACTGAAGAAACCTGCAGCGCTGCAGGGACAACAGAAATGGCTGGAAGCTGGGGCTGCAGGTGTTTCTTTGCTTTTGAAGGGGACTATCCGTGGTTGAATCCTCAGCTGGAAGGGGAGATGTGAAAGCTTAGAGGGGAGGCCTCATGCGTTCACACTGATACCTGGAGGAGAGGGTGAGCTGCCTACAGAAGCCAAAACTTGTAAATGCCTCTTGGATAACATGGCAAAGAGACTGTGATATCTATCCATGGAAACAAGGACTTGAAAGAAATAGGCAAAGGGAGAGAAAAGTTGACAGAGGAGAATGAGAGATGTGGAGCAGACTTTCTCCAGGGTAAAGCCTAAAGCCAAACTTAAAGTTTTCAAGTAAGGAGGTATGGTATATGCATGCATGTATTATATCCCAGGAATTGCATGGCCCCCAATCCTCTCTTCCCTGCTGCAGGAAAATTGCTGCTGGAGTAGAGATTAATAGCAACAGTTCCTTAGACTTGTGCTATATATAGCAGAGCGCAAATATGTCTCCTTCCTACACCTCTGCCTGCCACCCAGACACATCGTTTCTACTGAAATGGTGACAATACAGAGGTGGATTAACAGACTAAGGGGCGAAGGTATCACAGCCTTTTATGAGTACCCCAGTCTATACCTGCTCTGTGTCACACCCCTCCTGTCCCTGCTGCATCCCTTGCTACCAGACCCACAGCGTGCTTGGATGCTCACAGAGCCTGATGTGGGGCTAGGAGCCAGGTCTGCTACTGGTGGAGACTTCTTGCAACCATCCTGCCAAACATTTACCATGAGGTCTCTCCCGGTCTGAACAGTCTAAAATGCAGATATATCCTACAGTCAGAAAAGGAGAGTGTATAGCCAGGGAACCCATTTGCCAAAAAACCTCAATTAGACAAGGCAGTGAAGATGAGGGCTAGCTAGGAGGACAGGCAGAAGGACCTCAAAATAGTGTCCAGCTCAGCAATGAAAGGCAAAGGAAATTCAATGCAAAGTAAAACAATCGTAACTTTGTGCATAAAAAAAAGGGTTCTAGATTTTTGTTATTCAGGATATTGGTGTGATTTCAATAGACAGCCCTATCAAAATGGCAGATCAGTGCTCAGTAATGACTAAACCAGCAAAATCCAAATGTTTTGGAATTATTAAAAAGGCTTGGAGAAGAAAACACCAGGTAATAATTATACCCTGTATAAATTTGTAATATCTCTACCTCCAGAATATCATGTGACGTTCCTCTCTCTTTCCTCCACCTCAGAAGGATGTAGATAGAGTTGGAGAGGGCTCAGAGAGCAGTGAGAAGGGTAATCGCACAGTTTCCATAGGAAGAATGACAAGGTAGACTTGGAGTCTTTAGATATTAGAAGAGATGACTGTGGGAGAGGACAATAAAGATCTATACTATAAAAAAAGCAAGAGAGACACAGAGAAAGCCAAATAGGACTGACTGTAGGCAAGGCCCTGAAGGCACTGATTAGTATTAACGACCCAGAGGAGCACCACCACAGCATCCCAGAAACCCTCTGCCCATTGGTCCAGGAGCCCTATTTAAGCCCAGGGGTGAGGCTTTGTCCCTGCTTTGAGGATGGTGTTTCTGGATGGACTTTGGTCTTATGCTGCAGTCTCCAGTCCTGCCTTTGGTCCTCCATTCTGGACAGACCTGGGACCTACATGGTAGCCCTGTTTCCTGCTGGACCTGGCTCATCGTTTTGCCTTATCTTTTCTGTTGATGGAATCTGTCACCAGACTAGCCTTGCTCACTGTGGTTGTCCTCAGCTCCAGGCTCATCTTCCTTCCAGGATCAGCCCTGCTCTTGCTGTTCACTGTACCCGGGAAGCTGGGTGAGTTGTTTGGAGATATGTTACCAAATACTTATCTGGTTCTTGGGTTCATCCATGGCTGTGTACACACACCTGTGTGCTGTTAGTCAGGATGCTGATTGAGATGAATATTTGCTGTAGATATCTCAGCAAGCATTTGGTCAGGTAGTCTTGCATTTTCGAGCTTTCTAAGTGTGGTGGGTTAACCTTGGCTTGATGCCAGGTGCCCACCAAGCTGCTTTATTGCTCCCTTCCTCAGCAGGACAAGGAGGGGGGAAATAAGATGGCAATAAACTTGTGGGTCAAGATAAAGGCAGTTTAAAAATGTAAAAGACAAGGCCATATATGGTAGCAAAGGAAAACGGAAGATTTACTCTTTACTTTCCATCAGCAGGATGTCTACCCACTTTCTGGGAAGCAGAGCTTCAGTATGCATAGCGGTTGCACTGGAAGACAAATGTCATACAAACAAATGCCCTCTCCTTCATCCTTCTTTTAGCTTTTATTGCTGAGCAGATGTCATATGGTATGGAATATCCCTTTGGTCAGTTTGGGTTGGCTGTTCTGGCTGTGTCCTCTCCCAAGTTCTTGCCCACCTTCAGCCTACTGGCAGTGGTGAGGGAAAGTGTTGGAGAGACAGCCTTGATGCTGTGCAAGCATTGCTAAGCAGTAGCCAAAACACTGGACTGTTATCCACACCTTTCTAGCTACCGATACAAAGCACAGCACTATGAGGACTGCTATAGGGAAAATTAACTCCCTGTCAGCCAGATCCAATACACGAAGCTTTACCTCAAGTCTGTATTTAAAGAAATCAATAAGATGCATTTCAATTTCTGTTTTGGTGCAGTGCTTCTATCAGCTTCTTTGAGAATGTGACTTATTTCTTACTTATGTAAGAGATCTTTTAAGTCTTACTGAACTTCTGACTTTGGCCTGTTTTTTCAAGCAGTTTTTCAAGGTGTTCATCTCCCCTCCACTTAGCTCTTCCATTAATATTTCAGAAAAATCTGACCAAGGTAACCAGACTTAGCAGACAAGTAACAATTTCAGAGACGAGTTCCTATGAGCTATTTGTGGATTACCAGGCCTAGGCAAGCACCAGGCCAGATGGAATACGATTTGAGTGAGTACTAAATGGAGTAGAGCTGGACATATCAACTGTTAGCTTCTGGTTGCACTTTGGTCTGTTTCTAAGCATGTGGAAACGCTGGTTCATGTAATTTCACTAGAGTTGCTTAGATGCTAATTAATAGAAATGTCTTTTCCATTATCAGACTAGAATAAATATAGATGGAAATATTTTAATAACAATAAGGTACCAACCTCTAGTGCCTCATGTGAAGTACTTAGCTAACAGTGGATACCTGCTGATTGGTTTCATACATTTTAATCTCTTGCTGCTATGTTTCCTAGATGTTGTAGTCAAATTTTATCTTTATGCCTTTTAACTGAAACTTCCTGCAAAAATAGATATTTTTTACCTTCCTTGAGGAAGCAAGGGGGGAAGGAAGGGGTTTATCAATTTAAGCATTCTCTTCCAACATAAAAAAGGTACAAACGCTCCTTTTTTTGTTTTCAGAAGTCAAACCTCTCTCAAGAAATAAACACTTTCTTGGCTGGGACAATGAAATTTAATGTCCAATCATGTGAACAGTCAGAACACCAGGAGGGGTGTTGTGTACTAGGAGGACTGGATCCCCCAAGTTCTTGGCCAGTGCCAACAGGTAGAAAGAACAGCTACAATAGTGATAGCTTGCTTCAGGGTCATTAGAGAAAAATGGCTTTGTTTTCAGGACTGTGATAGTCTACATAAGCATCTCAGTTGGGTTTTATAATCTCTATTTTTTTGTGCTCTAAGCTGCTTTGGATATTAAGCATCTATTTAGTAGCTTTCTAATATATTCTGTTCTGAAAGGTCTTAGATTTTGAGTGATTACTTTCCCTGCTTTGAACCTACAGACTGCATTTTAAAGTAGGAGATGGAAAATGTGATGTGTGGTTTTTTAACTCCCCAATTTAACCCAAATGCAGTTAAAAGTCTGCCTTATCAAAAGGATGCAGAGTTAGACATTCCCAGAAGAGTGTGTGTTTTCTTGTTCTTGTAGTTTCAGAAGTTGAATCCTTGAGGGAGGGAACACTACAGTCAAGTTCCTTTCCCAAGAGACCAAATGCTGCCTTATCTTTTGCATTTTTCTTAAGATTTTAAAGCACCAGCTACTGTCTTCATTTTTTTGCCACTTGAGCTAATGATAAGCAAGCTATAAGTTTAACCAAAGCAATGAATCATTCATGCTGTTTTTCAGAAAGCCTATAGTTATTTCATGAATCTCTGGATTTATTAATTTCATAGTTGCTTCTCCTGCTACAAGTACTAATTTAAAAGAACTACAATTAAACTGGGACATCATAGGGCCAGCCTGCTTTCCTTGGAGTTCAGCTGAGAAACTTGTCATCTTTAAGAATAAACTTGGGTAATGAATATTGTAAAAGATAACTTAGTGCAAGATTTTTTCCAAGATGATAATACAGTGAAAAGAGATTTAAATAAAAGTTTAACCTAAAACAATCTTGAGTACTTTCGAGAAATCACTTTACTATTTCAAAACTTCTTCTACTTTATATGTTAGAAGCAGGCACCAGTGTCTCCTGCGTTGGTATCTGTTTCTGAAGAGAATATGAAACACCAGATGTCTGTAGATCATCTTTTCTCAAAGATCGAGCACCACTTGGGCTGTAGTAAACTCCGTAATTTGAACACTGAAATGGAATCTGAAAACTTTCAAGAATCTGGTCTGATGCCTCAGACATGTGGGAACTCTGCTAGAGACCTTACTACAGGAAGGACTGGCCTACAAGAAGTGTTTTCCTATCTTATATAGCCTTATTTTGTAATCTTCTACAAGAGATTTAACGGCTATCCCTTTCTTGCAAGGAGAAAATTGAGCTCCTTGTTCACAGGTGTCTTGTTGTGATGGGATTGCCCAGGACACTCGTAGAAGCTGAACTGTGTCCAGGAGTTACAAGCATTCCTGAAATCTCAGACTGAAGGTACATGAATAGTGCAGTGAAAGATGCTTATTGATTTGGAATAATGTAAGGGGGCAGGCTCTGCTCATTGAGTTTAAGTAGGCATTGCCTGGGTTTTGTCCAGAACTGTCAGCTGTTGCTTGGTACTTTCTATGGGTGTATGTTCCTGTCCTTGTTAGAAAGGGAATAGCAGGGATTTCAAATCAAGTCTCATTTTACTCATGAGCACACTCGGGCATGGAAAGACATAAGTGAATTGCCTGAGGTCACACAAAGTCTGATGGCTGTGAACAGAGTTCAGATGTCAATCTTCTGTCCTAAGATTAATAGCTTGTTCTTTCTCCACTGAAACAAGAAACAGGACACCTCTATCACTGAGGAACAGGAGCAAGTCCAAGCATTTTTCCCTACCACTATTTTCCTTTTTTTCTAATAGTAGTAAAAGTGGATTTTGGGGTTGCATGTTATTTTTTCTTCTCTGTAACATAACATTTGTGGTCTAATCCTGCAAATGGTTACTGACATGAGCAGCCCACAATGAAATAGTTTAACTGCTCTGTCTGTAAATAGGGAGGTTTACATTTGTCTGACTTCTTGGTGCAACATAAAGAAGACCTGGACCTATTGGAGAGAATCCAGAGGAGAGCCATGTAATTGGTCAGAGGGCTGGAGCACCTCCCCTATGAGGACAGGCTGAGAGAGTTGGGGTTGTTCAGCCTGGAGAAGAGAAGACTCCAAGGAGACTTAATAGCAGCCTTCCAGTACCTGAAAGGGCTACAGGAGAGATGGGGAGGCATTCTTTATCAGGGAGTGTAGTGAGAGAACAAGGGGTAATGGGTATAAGCTGAAAGAGGGGAGATTTAGACTAGACATTAGGAAGAAATTTTTTTCCTGTGAGGGTGGTGAGGCAGTGGCCCAGGTTGCCCAGAGAAGCTGTGGATGCCTCAACCCTGGAGGTGTTCAAGGCCAGGCTGGATGAGGCTTTGAGCAACCTGGGCTAGTGGGAGGTGTCCCTGCCCATGGCAGGGGGGTTGGAACTTGATCTTTAATGTCCTTTCCAACCCAAACCATTCCGTGGTTCTATGATTAGTCTGAAGTAGTGACTAAGTGCAGGCTTCACCACTCTGTTAGCATGCCAGGAACACTCTGGATCTGAAAACAAGAGATGGTGACATCTAGGTTGCACAGCAGGGATGACTTGAACAATGTAAGCAGGTTGATGATACAGTGTGGATGATCATTAAGAGCATCTACTGCTGGAGTGGAATTGAGCTCAGGGTTTAGTATTTGCGAGTGTCAGGACCAGACTTCCCTAGATCTCTGTGCAGCTTTTTGTATCTCTTGTGTGTGTACTATTTGCATAGCTGTAGTTCTTACTCTTGTGTTTAGGTAGGTGTGATTTTTGTGTCAGGAAAGTTTTTGATTCAAGTTTGCTGTTAAATGATCTCTGGTTTTCTACAGGTTTTGTCATCTATTTTGGTAGTGATTAGGTTTTATACACTTTACAGGTGATAAATACAAAAGTAGCAGCTCTGGCTGTACTGTAATGTTCAATATATTCAGTGATGCTTTCTGTGATTCTTGATTCTTCTAATCATTTTGCAAGTTTCTAGGGAAGAATGGTTTCAACTTTCCTTGCAGCTCCAAGGCCTGCTCTTGCTGTTGCATTTCCCTTTCTAGGCCTGTGATGTACTCTGTGTGTTCGGTGTGGCCATCAAATGTGTTCTTGCCCTGTCTGCACAGCAGAATGGAAGTGTGTGTTTCATTCTTCCGGTTAAATGTGGTGTCTTAATGTGCACAGCTGCACCTACCAATCTAGAGTGGAGAGGTATCCTCCGGAACAGGGTGTTTTTGCTATTGCTTTCTGTTATACCTACACCAGAGAGAACAGAGGATCCATTTTCTGTTGTCTTGGGCACTCAGCACCTATCCCTTTCCCCTGAAACCACTTGAGGCTTTCCCAGCGAATGGTGCTACAATCTAGGTTTATGCATTACAGTATTGCCAGATATTTACCTCATTAGTATTGTTAATTAAGGAAACAAAGAACCTTTTTGGATATGCCTAATAAAACAATGCTTGTTCAAAAATACAGCTGATCTAGGTAGAGATTGGTATATGAGACGGAGTACTGTTCTTTTGTGTTCTGACTTGTACCTAGCCAACACGAGTGGCTGTAGGCCCAAGTATTCTGGCAACGCCAAATCTTATAGACCAGGAGACGATGAATCCTCTGAATGCATCCCAATGAAGCATTTCTCAACGTTACATATAAGCAATACCTGACCCAGGTTATGCAAGAAGACAAAAAGAGAAATGTATCTGGTACTTGAAGAGTCAGTGTCCTGCAGCCCATGTTTAAAGGATGCTCCCATCAGGCATGCTTTCATCCCTGAACTGCTGGGACTGCTCGGATGGAGAACTAGCATCACAAAATAGGCTTTAGGATTTAATACAACAAAACCAGCTTATTTCTGAATCATTAAAATCCACATTCCAAACAAAGTTTTGTACTCTACTCCCACCAGTCTGGAGCTGGAGTATAACTTTCCATGTTTTTTTTTTTTACAGCCAGCTATCTAGTTAGGAATTTAATTCATCTTCAGTAAATGGTTTGCTTACTGTCTGGCCAGACGGTACCTATCCCAATGGATGTCTTTGTTCTATCTTTAAGTTAACACTCTCTTGCATGAGCATTAAAAATGTCGTCTAAATGAGTTATAGGAAGCCCTGGAGAGATGAGCAGGAGGGAAGGCTTTCTGTTGAAGTGGGATCTGGGGGGACCATGGGGACAAGCTGCTGCGTCTGTGCCCAGCTCAGACTTGACTTCCAGTAAGGGTGGCCTGAGGCAGGTCTTGGATCAAATAACACTTGGCGAACCTATGTAAGCACTCTGGCAGCTAAGTGAAAGAATTTTCTGGCACAAAACTCCTGCATGGTACTGGTAGCCAGTATAAGAGTTTATCTTTTCTCTCTGGGTACCTGTATCTAAATACAGTGACTAGTTTTTTTAAGCTCTGCACTACAGTAAGATGTCCTTATTTTCACTTCAGTGTCTTTGTTAAAGATGATTTCTGGGTGCCTAGCAAACTGGTCCTGTGGAAAGAAGTCCCACAATGATCCTGAACATGCGGCTAGCACTTTGTCACAAGTTTAGAGCTCCCCAAAACATAGTCTTCAAAGTTAGGACCAAGGGGAGGTTTGATGAAGCAGAGTGTTGGATTGGAGGAGGTCTTCTAATCAAGAACATCAATCAGAGCATCTGTGCCGTGCAGCAGGGGAAGGGAGAGAGCCTGACTCAGGGTCTCCCTGAGCTTGTAACTCTCAAGCAAAGTTAATTTGAGTTGCCCCTTAAAAAGGAGCTTTGCATTTCTACCCACAAGGCAGAGAACAGATGCGTTTTATTTGAAGCTAGATGATTTAGCCACAAAAATCACAATTTCAGAGTGATAGTACAATTGTAAAACGATATTGTAACTTAGATCACAACTTGTTTGGCTCTTAAACTGCGTTTAGAATAGAATTACTGAGGGGGATTGCAGAGTAACACTGAGTAGGCAATCTCTACCTTTTTTTTTGAAATCTAGGAAAGCAATGGTAACAAGGGCAAGGAGAAGAGAACTCAATCATTTAAAAAGTGCATGCGAATGTTTCGAAACCCACACACTGCCACAGCTCCTACCATTGCTAAAAATGAAAGGCATGCAAATACTATAACTGCATTATTTTATTCTCTAACTACCTCACAAATAACTCTGCCCAAGCAGAGTTCAATAGTAAAAGCCAGCTCTGACTCAGATTCCTTTATCTTACTTCAGATTCAGGGCTTTTTACATTTTTAATTTGTTTTCCTTAATGAAGAAATTGTATCAGGAGCCAGAGGCACCATTTCAGATCAGATGTGCTAAATCCTGTGAAGCAGTAATTTATCAGAGCTGAATTTATTGGGATAACTTGCACACACAACTAGTTTGGGCCTTGTTTCTCGGCTGTATTAAGCAGGGTTGCAGACTGGTTTCAGTGGAGCTGCTTCAGGCTAAGCTCACTTGTGTGGGTTATCCTTGTTCCCTTGGGCAGCCTCCACAGCTGCAGTGAGGACTAAATCTTCCTGCAACACACTGCAACAGTGAAGCTGTTGCATCAGCATCTCAAAGGCATGGGGATGGGATGGAGCATCCAATGGTGGTATAGAGGGGATCTTGGTGTCCCCTTCAAAATCCAGGGATATCCACTGTGGTTAATGTAAGGGCTGACTTGGGGCAGCAAATCTCAATTGCTGCTTGCAGGGAATTATCTAGAAGTGGACTGTGTGCTTTTTTGAGTTGGCTGCAAAATGTTCCTGCTGTTCTTTCCAGCAAGGATGCAGAGATTGGGAAATCCCAGGAGAAGTCCTTGGGCTGAATAGGAAAAGGAGATGGCAACTGGGTAGGAAAAAGCCTAGTGTTTGTTCTTTAGCAAGTTCCTCAAAGAAATTTAGTGCTCTTTGGGGAAGGAAAACTGTGCTGCTTTTCTGATGAAACACAATTGTAATGTCTAGAGTTGAGGAAGGGGAACACTTCCAGGAAATCTGATTAAACACCAAAAGGCTCACCAGCAGTAGTTTCTCTGTCTTCCTTTCAGATAGTATTTTGATAATGGTATTGCAATTTCACTGCTAAACCAAGCATTTGTGAAAACTGAGTCAGCCCCAGAAATCATGAGTGAGTTTAAAGATACACATACTTTTTCTCCTTTTCTTTGGTGTTCAGACCATAAATTGTGTTAATTTGGCTTGTCCTTCCTTCTCTCTCTTGCAAATAAAGGCCAAAAAAAATCTTAAAAACAGAAAGCTGACGTTTCCATAGCAAGAGCTGCAGCTTGAAGAAAAACTGCAAACAAGTCAACTGTCCACCTAAGTTCATATCTACTGCTTCAAGTCTAGAACGGGAAAGCTGTCCAGGTGGGTCAGCGTGGGTGCAAACTGCATGCTTCAGGGCAGGACTAGTCTTTCCTAGACTGAAATTCAACAGAAATGTAAAAATCTCAGATCTGAGACAGAAAATGTTGGGCTGAAAGAAGTCAGTATTTTTTTTTCAGCTACCTTTGAAATATATGATGTGTAGGAGTTGTACTTGGTAGGCTTTTTAAATAGATCTTAAATCTACTTAACGGCAAGCAGCAAGGAGGTCTAGAAGCTATTTTTGAAACAAGCTTTTTTCTTAGCATCTTATGAGCTGTTTGCCATCTAGTCACATGTGCTTCTGGGGCACAGGAGAGGCTTTCTGAAGCTGCTGGCACTCTCCATGCAGCTACCTCTGCTGGGCCTTGGGAAATGCGATGTCTGGGTGGAAAGTTAAGCTTTAAGAAGGCAGATCCCATATGTCTCTGGGGCTTCATGTACCTCAATACCTCTGCTTCACTTCTTTTCATTGTTCATTCAGATACTTCCAAAGTTTATAGTGTGTTCCAAGGGCCTGGCTTTTGTTCTTAAAGACTTCTGGCCATCATTTATGCCTGTTATAGATGCAGTTAAGGACTACTCTTAAAATTTGTGTGCATGAATAATTTATAATTATCTAAATTTTCAGAATTAATTTAATAATTCTCAAATCTTAACAATATTTCTGAATGTTTCATCTGGAAATACTTTGATCTTCTGTTTTATTTAAATAGAAAAATAGTAGGGATTATTGCCTGTTTTGATATCTGGCTAAACTTTCTGGACTTCTTTTGAATCAAAATGCACACTTCTAACTTCTAAAAGGCAGCAAGCTACACAAATGTATCTTTTTCTCCCACTTAACTTTTTCCTGTTATCAGCCTGCCTTCATGCTGCTAAGTAAACAGGGGTGCAGTCTGCACATTTGTTCTACATCCACTGTTATGACAACTGGAAGGCTTTGTTCATTATTTTATAAGGTCTTTTCCAGTCTATTTGATGAAGCCTAATATGGTCTTTCACAGAAGAAATAAACCCAGAGGATATAACATTGATCTTTAATTCATATCCCTTTAGAAGGGAAAAGGAATGCCTTTCCTCCTCTTGAACACAAAAGCCTTTGCTAGCCTGTGGACTGGATGGTGAGCTAAAGTGGCAGACTGAGGTTTGCTGCCTGTGCAAGGCGGGCAGATTGCCACCTCCTGCTTGCATGTTGGGCACAGAGATGAACAGTAGGAGGTTGTCCATCTTTGACTTGCAGCCTGATCGTTATACACAATATTGTTTTCCTCTGGCCAGGGATTAATGGTTAGTCTCAGGAACGCTTCTGGCTGGAAAGGAACATATGCTAGATGGGCAAAGAGGCAATCTTTCTGAAGTTTCTTATCAGCCTTGCCATTCTGATGGCAAAAACAAGTATATATTCCATGTGTTGGCAGCATATGTACAGTGCACAAAACTCAAGGAAGAAAGGCCTGAGAAGACTTCGTAACAAGCAAAAGGAGTAAGCAGGAACAATTCCCTAGGGCTTGCAGCAAGATCTTGTCATATTCTTTTTGTCCACCTTGGGCAAGTGGCATGTAGGAGGGGAGTCCCAAAATACTGGAGTGTATTTTAAAGTTCTGCAATGGGACCTGGCATGTGTCTGGTGCAGGGAAGGTTGTGCTGGAAAGAGGACCTTAGGACTGCTACCATGGTGAGCTAGGAGCTGCTGAAAATACATATGCACCAGTCTGGAGGTACTCAACAGGATGTGTTAAGTGCAGAGCTGAGCCCTGAGTCCTGCAGCTTGAGTGCTTCGCTTCTCATCCTAATTGGTTGGCACCCCCTGGGTAATCACAGCCACAACTATCCTTTCTCTAGAAGCTGCTTAGGAAAGGTATGGAGAGGTGCTTGTAGAAGGGAAACACAAATGGGAAATCATGACTAATCTCTTGGATGTGACACCCACCAAGCAGGAGGCTTGGGTTCCCATCCCTGCTCCCAGAGGTATTTATTTTGCACTAAAATAATAATCAGATAAAGCACAATCCTAGTTGAAGCTGCAACACAGGTCTTCCCCTTAAGCTTGGTGCTCCCACCATACTGTTACCCACTCTCCTTGCTGGCCCAGTGGTTCTGTGCTCGTTGCTGCACCACACTTCAGGTTCCTTGGGAGGACCAGGAAGCATGTCCCTGTCCCTCCTGCCCAGTACTGCTAAGCTGAAGCCTGGGGCAAGGTGGCTGGAGGTCCTGTCAGCAAAAAAAAAAAAGCCCAAAGGACCTGGGCCTCCCCTTTCCAGGGTAAGCGCTGCAGCCATCTGGGTATTTTACAAAAGGCAGCAGCCTCTCTACTGAAGTGCATCTGAGGCTTTCTTTACAAGGGCCCAGATCCTTTTGATGGGTGTCAGGTGCTTTTGGGGTGAATTTTTCAGGATGGATCATTTTTAGGTATCATAGAATCGCAGAATATTTTGGGTCAGAAGGGACCTGTAAAGGTCATCTAGTCCAACTCCCCTGCACCGAGCAGGGACATCTTGCACTAGACCAGGTTTCTCAGAGCCCTGTCCAGTCTGACCTTGAATGTTTCCAGGGATTACCACCTCTCTGGGCAACCTGTTCCAGCATTTTACCACCCCCATTTAAAAAAATTTCTTCCTTATATCTAGTCTTAATCTACCCTCTTTTAGTTTAAAGCCATTGCCACTTGTCCTATTGCAACAGGCCCTACTAAAAACTTTGTCCCCATCTTTCTTATTGGCCTCATTTAAGTATTGAAAGGTTGCAATAAGGTCTCCCTGGAGTCTCCTCACCTCCAGGCTGAACAAACCCAACTCTCTCAGCCTTTACTCAAGGAGAGGTGTTCCAGCCCTCTGATCATTTCTGTGACCCTCCTCTGGACCTGCTCCAACAGGTCCATGTCTTTCCTGTACTGAGGACTCCAGAGCTGGGTTTAGTTGCTGAACTTCTGCAGCATGTTTTGTTTGCACTCGATTCTAAATGGCGTTAATTCCTCATTATTTCTATTGCTAGGAAGCCTCACAGTTAACATTGCCTAAAATCCAATGTTGTCACTGTAGAATTTTTGTTGTTTTCTGTTACCACAGGTAAAGTGGTGGCATCAAAGCCAAGACATGCAAATGTAACTCTGCACTGGGCTGAAATGGCTAATGTGAGTCATAGCCAAGCAAGCTGTGCTGAGATCTGGGTTTAAAATAGAAATCTATTGTGGGTGTGCATTTAAAAAATCCTTTTTTACTTCCACTGGACTTCTGTGACCAGCTTTAACTGAAACATGTAAATAAGGCAGTAGTAAAAGAAGGGACAAATCTGAGATAGGAGGCACCAGAAGGAATTTTCTGATAGAGAAAGAAGCTATAGCAGCGCTGGGCCATTCTTTCCCCTTTTGGCTGAGCTGTGTTTCGGTTTACAGCCCCATGTTTGCCTGAGTTGCCAAGACCTCTTGCTGACCTCTTGGCTTCAGCTACTCTGACTAAATTATTTAAATTATTAATGTCTGAATTAAAAAGAAAAAGCCTTAATCTAAAATCTGTCACTATTTAAATATTTAATTAGAAAAAAAATTATAGGTAGAACAGAAATAATAACACTTGCAATGTACCATACTGCAGTGCTTGTGGGACGGCAGTACCAAAACCCGGCATATGGAGAAGCTAGCACCACTTGCCTCACCAGCTGGTAATACTTAGTAATGTCCTCTCTGGAGTGGTTACTAGTAATGTTTCTTACCAGTGTTCATAAAGAGGTTGCATGCCACAGATTGTTCACATTTGAACGTTTAATATCTCATGTTATTTGGGTAAAATTCAAGTCAGTTCATTTAATGGTGGGACAGGGGGCTTATGTCTCCTGAAGGACAAATCCCTGGGGCTTCTGGGATGTACTTGCCATCTTAACGAAAAATATTTTGTGATAAGGAAGGAGTTAGATGGCTTTCTAGGTTACTGCAATTTGATAAAGGGATGAGGACTACAATAAAGAAGCTAAAACCACTTTAAATGTGCAAAAATTAATTTATTTTCCTTATTTCAGAAAAAAGTTTTAACTTTTTTTAGTACTTTACGAAAGACAACATTACTGATACCAGTTTCTCAGGCCCTCAAAGTTGTTGCCCACATTAAGGGAAAGAGTGGATGTTACTTGCTTTGTAGTGTTTTGCATCTCTAGGTTTCTGTCCAATAGCAAGTGTTCATGCTCCCTTTAAATGAAAAAGTTTCCTGCTACCTCGTGGCTCCAGGAAACAAACGCTTGAGTCTTGTGAGAAATGTAGGCACTGGGAATGGGACAGTAACTACATAAAAACAGCAATAAAGAACCTCACTCTGAAACTCATATGAAAACCTCTGGGGCCTGGAAGCAAAGCCTCCCCTGCTGGGATTTGTTGTTGCCTTGCAGGCATGAGCTCTTGCTGCAGCCTTTAACTCTAGGAGGTCATTGGTACGTGCCCTTCTTCCCCAGTGCTGCCTGCTCTCATGAAACCTGTGACAAACATAATGTCCTCAAGGACATTATAGTCCCATAGTCAAACTCTCTCTGCTGCTCTTGCTAAGTCCCAATGACAAGAAATGTGCTGCTGGGAGAAGTAAAATGTGGGGAGAGATAGCACAGTGTCGTGAAGGGAAGGGAGCTGGGAGGTCAGGGAGGTAACATGACTAGCAGGGCACAGAGGGAGCAGTGGAAGATAATTCCTTGCTCTGAGGCCTAAAGGAGGTATCTGTGGCCCTGCCTGACCATCTGCCACTGCTGGAAAAACAGGATCCAGGTGGATCTTGTTTGACCCAGTGTGATTGTCCTCAGGGTGTTAACAACACCAAGGTGCTCCCAGCATGCCTGGGTGATGTCAGTCATGTAGGATAGCTTCTGCCGGTGGAAGAAGCTGCAGTGGACCACTCTTCTAGAGATGTAGTATGAACTATTTCAGGAAAAGGATGGGATCTGGAACCCCTCATGTTTTAATTGGATAAATTTCTCTTAAATAGTTCTTCTGCCAATAAAAAACATTTCCTGGTCAACTGATTTTTCAAATTTGACTTTTAAATGCAAGTAATTGTTCTTGAAAATAGATTTTGATCTGCATTCTCTGCTGTGTATGCAGATGTCCTGGTTTCAGCTGGGACAGAGTTAACTTTTTTCACAGTAGCTAGTGAGAGGCTGTGTTTTGGATTTGTGCTGAGAAGAAGGCTGATCACACACTGATGTTTATAGTTGCTGCCAGGACAGTCAAAGACTTTTCAGCTTCTCTGCTGTGCCAGTGTCTGCAGGGGCAGGAGAAGCTGGGAGGGAGCACAGCCCCAACTACCAGCCTAGGATTCAACCTTAGGTTTAGGATTGAGACCCAAATTGGCCAGTGGTATATTCCATATCATGCATATTGTGCCAGATGAGGGTCTGTCAGATGTTCTCTTTCCCTCTAGGTTGTCTCAGTCCAGGTCATCTCACTCTCAGATACTGGGGCTCTTCTCTCCTTTCTGGGATTGCGGTTTTTGGGACTCTCCCTGCTCTGGGATCGTTAGCTGGGAATGGGCTGAGCCTTGGTCATCAGGTGGTGAGCAGCTGCACTGTGTATCTCTCATTTGTATATTTGTATATACTACTATTAGTATAATTATTTTAAATTTACTGCAGTTTAGTTAAGTTGTTCTTATCTCAGCCCATGAGTCTCTTCTCCCTTTAATTCTCTCCCCCATCCCCAAGAGGGGGAGGGTTAGCAAGTGGTTGTACTGTTTTGATAGCCATCAGTTGAAGACCATGACAGCAGATCGTGTATCCACAGTCTGCATGCAAACTGAAATCACCTTCCTCAAGATTCTTATATTTAAATCACAAAGTAAAAGGACAGATTCTTGGCTAATATTGGTCATTAAATCCATTAATGTACCAGTTGCAGAACTGGCCTCACCTGCACAGAACATCATGGTAGTTTGCTAAGTCAATTGTCTGGATTTCTTGCTGAGATTTCTTGCCTTATTCAATTTCTCCTGCTTTTGAGTGTTTTGTTCTCCTTTGTTATTGGCTGATCCCTGTCTTTAGCCCACGTGGTTGGGTCAGCCTAGTCACTCCCCGTCTTTGCTCTTCTCAAGAGCAGTTCTTCTGTATATTGGCTTTTTTTCTCTTGTTCGGACCAAAAGAAGTTGTTCTCAGGAAAGGAGAATGCAACTGGGAGGATGGAGAAATAAATCTGAAGGGTTTTTTTGTAAGGAGCACTTTAAATTATGGTTATAATATTTGTTGTGGAAAAAGTAGCTATCTCTGTTCCCACCCAAAAAGAGGACTTCTTTCTAGTGGCAATTCTGCTTGGGCTAGTGACAGGTCCCACTACATCCTTGGAAAGGACAAGATTTCGCGCACAACTAAGTTCTGAACCAGCCTAACCCATCATTTAGTTCCCCCTCATGACAGCAAATGTCAGATTAAATATATTTTCTTTTCACATGAAACAATTTCTGGCATAAAAGTCCCAGAAATGCAATTGTGTAAGTGTCCGTGTAAACCCTTGCTTTTTATTAATCAACCTCTTCTACCTAAAAGCTGAATTAGAGTTCTTGAGCTACCAAAAATAAAAAATAAAAAAAACCCAAACACTTGGAAGCTCATGGCTACTGTCATTGCTGTGACAGCCACAAAAAGGTCACTGGCTTTCATAGCCATCCTGCTTTTCCAGGAAGCAATGCTTTTGGGGCTGTGTATTTTTAGACTTGAACAGAAACAAAGCCTTGTGCTACAGAAGAAAACAAGATTGCAGTAATGAGTGGCAAAATGGTCATTGAACTAATGTGTTTCTTTAACCTTGCGTTTGTATGCTTATTAACTACAACCCTTAACTGCTGCTACACATTTTTAGTCAGTGGTAAGATCTAGGTGTATAAATCTGTCCCAGCTTAATTAAATGTTTTGTTAAAATTCACTGGGCTGGTCCTTAGCTGCTGCAAACCTGCCACAGGTAATATAGGATAGTGCTAGGCTGATGAAGGTGAGACTCTAATTATCCCAACTTTCCCACCCCAGCTATGTATGTGATGCCAAGGAAGGGACTGTCTAATCCCACCTTTCCTTGCAGCTAAATAAGTGGAATAATTTTTTTATTACCAGCAGTACACTTGCAGGGACATCTGCAGGATTTAAAGGCAACAAAGCACTATTGTGAAGCTAACAGTAATATATAGAAGTAAAGCTGAATGGTAAGAATAAAAGTTGTCTAAGGAAGGAAATCACAGAGTATTATCCACAAGTGATTAAGATGGTATGTGGTTCTTTTGGATGACTTCTGTTTCCAGAGGTGTCTGCTTTAGTGCTCTGTATTTTGTATTCAGTGAGTGTTTTCCTGTTTGGCTAAAAGGGATCCTTCAAAGAGCATCACACAGAGCATTCAAAATCACTAGTGATAGTTGAAAACCTGGGTCTTGGCTTAATGTACAATGATCTGACAGTGTTAGGTTTCTTTTTAAACTCACAAAACTTTGTAAATTATGTTACAAAGATGAGATTGCTATTCAGCTAGCTAGTGTCATTCAAAAAAAAAAGCCAATTCCATCAAATAAAATCAAGATGTGATGTCACATCCATCAGGGTTTCTACAGGAATAGTCCAAAAGGTTAGAGCACCACACATTGCTTTCTTGTGCCTGTTTAACAGAATGCCTGCCCAGGGTGTAAGTGTAGACATACCTAGGGGAGGAGTAGCATCTGTTTTAGTGATTGCGCATCTTATTCATGTAGCTGACCATGAGGAGGGCTTCAGAGGCAGCTTCTAAAATAATATTTCCAAAGAGAGACAGGAAAATCCTTTATTTCTGAAAGGTAGGTTGGACTGCAGAGGTCCAGGCTGCATCTCACCTCTTTGAAAACAGTGCACCCTGCAGCTCATGGTGTGGCTCAAAGGTGTGATAAGAACTTGTGACTCGTTACAGCAGCTCTTGTCAAAATAGATTTAGATTAATTGTGGCTTTCATGTTGGTACACCTTCTGTAGGCAGCAAATAGGCAAAGTTAACTTGAACTGCTATAGGGAACAATAGACCTATAGTGTGGAGGCTGCATACAGATTTATCCAGGTGTAAACCAGAGCAGAGCTCCACCTCCAGAGCTTTGAAAGCTGATACTCATTCAGGTGTCTATCAGTTCTTCATGTAATGCAGTGATATGGAGCCCCTCATCCCATCCCCATTTTCAAGAAAGCTGCAATGTATTGCTTTTATCACAACCCAGAGGGAGCCTTTGGTGGAAAGGATAGTTTGGTTCTCACACTCCTGCATCTGGAGGAGGGCTTGTGAAGATGCCTGGTGTCTAATGTGTTCTGAGACTGTCAGAGACCTGAGGATTTGGGCTTCCTGCACTCAATGTGATGGTAGAAGCTCTCTGTGCTTCTAAACATCACTAATTGAAGTAACCTATGTCACCTCTCAGCCCAGGCTTTTGTTTGCGCCAGTTCATTTTGAGATAGTATGGGCAAATAGATTTAAGATTGTCACATTCTTGAGACAGTTCTGATGGTGGAATAAATATATAAGAAAGACTAGGACTGTGGAAATATTTGACTTCTCGGGAATCCTTCCCTTATGAGACTTCAAGAAGAGGGGCTGGCTTGCAAATAGCACTTTTCTTTCAACCCGCTATCTACAGCAGCTGCTATGTATAACGTAGCTACCTCGTGTCTCCACTTGTGCTGTGTCCTGCAGTCATGCCTTGCCTTCTCATGTATCCCATGAGGTATGCTGACATGAGTTATTTCAATCAAAAATGGTTTTAGCCTTTTGGAGCATATTTCAGGATTTCCAAAAGGATGTGGAGAGACTCAAGTAGCATTGTAATAATACTTTTGGTGCATCTGGATGTGGGTGGGTTTTGTGGATTTGAAGAAAGAAACATAAGCATCTTAGGCACCATTGCCCAAACTTGGGATGTACTCAGCTTGAGGTATAGGCAAAACTTACATGCTGCATTTATACCAGCTAGTGCTGTGACTGAGTATGCTTAACCTTGTGCCCCAGATATTGGATTTGTATGTCTGAATGAAGTCTGTGCTTAAGCTAGACTACACTATAGGACAATCCCTCTGCTGACAGTCTGGGATCTGCTCTACCTGTGCTCTGAACCATCTGGACATTCCAAACTGCTGCAAAGGCTCTGTGCTCCCACAGGCTCTTTGTGGCATCTCGGCAGAGCTTGTTGTTTGGGCTTGGAGCTGGGGTGGAGAAAGGACAGGTCTGGGCAGCCCTGCTCCTCTGCTGAGCACCCTGCCAGACTTGAGGAAGGGCAGATCTGAGCAGGAGAATCCCACTCTGTCCTCCCTTTTCCCCACAAACACCCCCCATGCTGTGGGTTTTCAAAGCAGTTGCTGACATCCACAGTTGTTTAGCTTGCATATGAAGTACTGGATGTGTGGGCTCTATCATTGTCCCCAACTCTAAAGCCAAACATGTGGCAGACTGTATTTTCAAGTATGCTTGTTGGCTTTTACAGGGCGGAGGACAAGAGAAAAGCAAATTCTGGGTGTGTTTCCTGAAGAGTTAAGATAAAAGCTGAAGAGGCTGAGATTAAGTCTTTGCAGATGACAGGGGGAGAGATTGTGGAAAATAGCTTAAAAATACAGCTTGGGGATTTTTTTCTAGCTGATAATCACAGAAACTACTGGAGGTTTTAAAATTGGTTGTCTTTATAATTTTCTGACAAGCGAGCTGAATGGTTATAGTGTAGGTTATGACAAATGTATTACAAAGTAGTCTTACGAGCCATTATTGTTACATGTCAGTACTATGACTGGTGGAAGGAAATTGCATTTCCATCAAAGCAACAGAAGAGACAAATATCTTGTTATGCCTTGGGTGATCTAGTGAGATTGCAAACTAACAAACATTGATGGGAGTCTGTGATACGGATCCTTAACTAGCAGAGTTAAAGGATTGTAATTATAAATTGATTCCCACAAACAAAAGTTAGGACATCTTAAAAATTCCTAAAGAGGCTTCCCTATTAATTATAACCTGAAAAATACAGTACAAAGCTGAAATAGTTTTTTTCCAATATATTATCCATTTCTATGGTACTTTTTCAAATCCCAGCTACTGTAGCAGTCCTGTTCTTCAGTGCATTTGTGCTGGGCTAAATCCCACTCACCTTCATCACATCAGCAGCACCACTGATGTCCACGAAGGATTTGCCCCACTATACTGGTATAGGACTTGTTTTGATTTCAACAATTGTATGACCTCTTGTAATACTACGTTGCAAGCTGGAATTAAACAGCAAATCTCCAAATTTTGAGACACAGAAAGAACACACTGAAGGAAGAGAGGAAGAAAGGAAGAAGCATATATTTGGTTTTTGTGTGTCTTGAAAAGAATAGGCAATATTTTCAAAACTTTTCAGCTGACTTAAAATGCTATCTGAGGAAAATGAAGTCTTTCCCAGGGGAACTAGAGAATTAGAACTTCTGGGCTCCTGTTCCATCTTCTCTGCCAACTTTCTGCATGGCCTTGGTTACAGTATGTGCCTCAGCACAGTTGCTTACAGGAAGGACACTTAAACTGTCTGAGATGCTAACCAAACTTCACATTACCATTGTTAGCCCTCCCTTCACAGCTATCCATTATCTTAAGGCTCTGTGGGCTGGCTAAGTATGCTATTCTCAAATTCTATTCCAACTTATCCAGCTGGTATGAACTTGTACAAACCGGTGGTTTTGTATAAAGTGCTTACTCTGCCCTAAATAGCTACTGAAATATTAAAATCCTACCATGACATTTTGGGGCATTTAGTTTAGGATAATGTTTATCACAGCAACAATAGGAGAATTTTGGACCTGAGAAGATGCCTGGGCCATTAATTTTGTAAGAGGAAAATTGCTAAAGACTTAGACCTTTCTGACACTATTCCTATGTGGGTAGAAAATCTGCATCAGCACAGGGCAGGCATGTTGTAACAGTTTTGCTTGGTTGGATGGCAGAACATGATCCTGGAGGGAGATTGCTGCCTGTACTCAGACTTCTGTGGTATGCAGAGCTCAAGTCACCTGACTGGGTATTCTAATGCCAGTCTGGCTGGAAAACACAGGTTCCTGGTGTGATTGACTGTCTTAAAGTGCAACCTAACTTCCGCTGACAATAATAGGTGTTCCCAAGCAGCTTTATTCTTGCTTACCCCCAGCCCTCATCCTGGAGTGCCAGTCCTATGACCAGAGGACGGGACTACTAAACACCCCAATTGTGTTCAGTTATTTCCCCATTTGTTGGTTCCTGTTGAGACCTACCTATCCATATTCATTGGAAGCTGTAAAATTGTGACAAAGACTTTTGCTTGAATCCCTCTAAGAGGGGTATCTCCTAATTAAGGGATAAAGTCAAGAAAATTGTGTAAGGACATGATTTTTTCCCTTTGTTTTTCCTTGTAATACTCTTGTTTTTCCTTTTCCTTTTTCCTGAATCTGAGGCACCACTGGAGACAACATACTTAGTGCTCTAACACCTTGAGGAGGGGGAGTTTGAAGCTCCTTCCTTATTTCATCTTCATAAAGCTGGAATTCTAGAGCAGACCTCTCTAGAGAAGATGTTTTCAAGTGGCCAAAGAAAGAAAATGTTGTTGCAGAAGTGGACCAGAGATGGTGCAAATGCAAAGCTAATGGGGAAGGGAGTGGGATCACAAGGCTTTTTCATGTGAGGATGCTCACCTTAAGATATGGTAAAGAGGGGATTCTTGCAGATTTTAAGCAAAATGGTAATTGTATTTTCAGGCAAGCCCACTGAATTACTGGTTGCTTGTAGAAATCCTTACATCTTGCAAATTCTTGGATTCAAGAGTTTACTTCTGGTATATTTATACTTATCTGTGACAAATATAAGGGAAATGGGGATAGGCACGTCATTTCAACAGTTGTGGAAGGGAGCTTGTTCTTAACGGTAACACTATCACAGCTCCACTGTTGTGCACTGCATTTTCATCTTAACTGTGCTCCTGAAATACTCTAATGGATTTTAAAACATCAGCTATTTGTGGGATATCAGACAGACCAAATAGCTGGCTGTTGTGTACCTGGACATGCTTTTAAATACAACAAGGCAATAAAACAGAAGTGGAATGTACTGCACCTGGGATTTACCACAACCTGCAGTTATATGGGCTCTGCTTTCTGTTGCATATGTGCAGCTGAGTATAACTTGTTTAAAAGGTGGTCTTTGCAGAACACAAGGCCATTTAAATTGTGCTTACACCTGAGTATTCATGAACACGCATTTTCTGTATTAGGTTCCTTGGCTGCTTTTGACTAAAATCTCAGCTTCCACTTTTGGCTGTCCATTTCACTTGTATGCAATATTTGAAATGATGATACCTTTCAGTGCTAATAGACCATCTCAATTTTCCACCTGAATTTCCAAACCTTTTTGGCATTGCGGAAATCTTCTAATCTCATTCATGTATTTTTTCCTATGCTACAACTGTGAAATGTCCACTTGGGACAATCAGAATGTGTATGCTGTTGGCAGGGAACGGATCTGCAGAGGGAATGCTCAGCAGGGAAATAGAGCAGATGCAGGACTCCACCAAAGCTGTTATTTTGCTCAAATAGAGTGTCGGTGACACTCATTCAGTATTTCATGACAAACTCATTTAAACCACTAAAACAGGAGGAAATTCAGTAGTGTGCCCAGCGGCGTGTATCACTGCTGAGTCAGAAGGTTCAACGACAGCAACATCCACCAGGTATTTCACAGTGTACTTTTATCTTTTGACAGATTGCTTCTTGACCCTGCATAAGGTTGCTATAAAAGTACGCTGGCTTTCCAGGCAGTGAATAGGGTCACTCAAACATTTTCTCACGCAGCCTGAGCAGTGGCTGTTGCTGCTCTGGAGCTATGACTTTTGAAGTCTTTTTCCCAAGACTATGAATACTTTATTCCTTTCTAAATAACTTTTCCTTGATGAGGTAAATTGATTGGTTCTTGAGCAAGTTAGTAATAAGAACAATTGCTTAAAAATTATGTTCTTGTTTGGGAAAGGGTTGCTCTGAACTTTGGAGATGAACATCCTATTCTCATCTTCTATTGCCGCAGGTATCCTGCTGTCACTGACTTTGCATGACAGCCATATCTCAGGGACAGGTCTTTTTTACAAAGAGCAATGGCTACTTGGCTCAATTAGAGTTTTCTAATTGAGCTGAAGCACAAGAATTGTATGTATAGGAAAGTTGGAAATCTCAATGGTGTCCTGTTTTGCTCTGGAATTTCAGTAAATGAAATGTCAAGAGAGAATTCAAGCCTATCAAAACAGACTGATGTTTGAGCTGTAGCCATGATGTGAGATAATTAAGGAAAGAATATGAAGAAATGAGGATCAATAATCAGGAAAAGATATATAATCAATAAAATGTCAATGGTTTACGTTTTACTTTAACAGCATCTGTTTAGATATAGTACTTTTGGCCTGGCTATTTGCCTACACTTAATGAAAGCTTTTTAAAAATAAAAATTAAGCCAGTGAACAGTAAGTATAACCCAAACGTAGGTATTTTCTTTAGGACTGAAGAAAGCTTTCAAATTGTTTAATTACAAAGAAATACTTCCAACTTCCTTACTCTGTTAGCACATCTCTTTATCATGGATTAAGAGTTGTGAAACAAGTGTTGAAGTAATCAAATGGCATAATCCAAAATCTACATCCTAACCCAAAATAAGTCTGTTGTCAAGCCATGAAAAAGTTAGCCTTGTAAATGCTAGTCTGGAATCTGAATTTTGTTTACGTCCATATCTTTATTTTTGTGATATACTTTTAAAAATATTTTGAAAAAGGATTAGGAAAAAAAGTACTTCAGAGAAAATACTTTCAAATATCTCCTGTGGATTAATCATAAAATAGGACACTTCCTGATTAGGAAAGTATTATGAGACGTAGCAGACTGGGTAGTAATGACAACAATGGATTACACAGAATTACTCTGTTTAGGAAGAACATGTACATAAAATAATTCCTGTACAGTAAATAGCACTTCAAGTATTTTAGATATCTGTGGATGTATTCTGTAATATTTTAAGCTAAGAAAATATTTTAATCTGTACACACAGGCAAACTGAAAAGTAAGTTGCTGCATGGACAAGTTAAGTTTCTATTCAGAATGTGATGTGTTAAATTGAGCAGGGTTGTACTGACAGGGTTTTTTTCCTCTCACCCCTCATTGTCTCCTAGAAATAGCTACTGTGCCCTGTTCTGCTAATGTTTTGTGGTGTGTCCCAGGTGTCCCCATAATCCAAATGATTCCTGGCAGTTTAGATCTATTAAAACTTTGCTGTAAAGGTCTCCCTGTTAAAAATTCTATAGGATCCTGTCTGAGACAGGAATTCAGCAGTGGAAAGAAAGGCAAGAGTCGGATGCAGCTTTTGGCTATTCTCTTTAGAAACCCTTTCTTCTGTACACTTCTAGAAGAATATCAGGAAAGCATCTCCAGGCAGGTTGTTGGATATCTTTTGTATGTTCTCTGTGAAACATTAGAACGACTAAAGGATGAAGGGAATTATGGCAGCACCTGAGTCCATGCAGGAGGGGTGCACATACTGCAGAGGTGAGATTGAAGGAGAATAAGCACACCTATGTACAGACTTCAGCATTTTTATACAAACGTAAATGATCTATGAAATACCATTGCTGGGCCATGAAGCGCAATGATGTGCACTGCATGTGACACTTACCTTGTTTGCTCTGTTCTTTTTGCCTACCTGCTCCTGACAATAGTCAGATAGCTAGCTGGTCTTTGGTCTGATCCTTTCTGGCTGTATTTTCCGTATGGGTGATAATCACAAATAACCACTGAGCAGAAGTATCAAATCATGATTAACAAAAAAAACCCCAAAACCCAAAAGTGCAAAGGGAATAAATGCTCTGCCACTGATATGTTGCTTTACTGTAAGCAGTCGTGCTTCTGAAGGATGTGAATCCGGTTATAATGCATCTGGTGGAGGAAAGTAAAATTCCACCATGATTTAACTTGCCTAGCTTAGGGAGGTTGCACTGGTTGTCCACTCTGTTCAATATAAAACCACTCTGGAAACTTTCAGAATCCAGATCTCCAAATCAGTGATTTGGAGTTTTTGGAGATTTGTAGACCTTTATTCATTGAAAGAGCTCAAATAGTACAGTAAAAAACAAGGACTGGATAGCTCAATCTCTATCCTTCAGTTCTGCCTGAAGAACTTCTAGGTATTCAGAGTTCTTGTCCTCTAATACAGCTGGGTACATCTGGGATAACTCCAATAAATCAAGAGGGTTTAAGCTAGTGAAATCACAGCTACTCAGTTAACTGACAAGGGCTCTGCCACTGGAGAAGTAAAATTCAGTAATGCTTATTTTCCAGTTACAATCCTGCAGCTTGTGCCTGCCATTTGTGGGGTTTTTTTTAAAGATACTTGGAAATATTGTGAGAGATCACAAAGCAATATTTATTTCCTGTGGTATTTCATAAATTTTTACATTAAGAAAACTGGATCATGTGTCAGTATGTAATCTGTTCACTTTCAGACCTTGAAAGGCAAGGTCTGCCCCATGGAACTAATTTTACTGTTTACCTTATTAATACTCTTGAAAAATGTTAATTTCCTGTACTGTTGTGCACTTCTGTCTGTCCAAACACTTCCGTGATCCTCACTGCTCATAACATGCATCTGGCCTGACATTCATACAATCCTTTCTGTTTTATTGCTTAGTGATGCTTCCTTGGGTAAAGCTGTATTTTCATTTTTACCCGTAAGGAACAGGTGCAGCAGGTAGATTGAAGGATTTACCCAAGGCTGTATGGGAAGTCTGACAGAGCCCAGACCTGACTCCAAGTATCTGGAGTTGCAGCATGGCCACCAGACATCCATTGTCATCTGCTTGCGGTATCTTCTAGTGTATTCCAGCAATGGATGAGACAATCACTTTTCTTATGGGACTGAAATATAGTGCTGTGGAATAATTCTATTACTGATGCTGGGTACTGGCCAAAATCATTATGGGATTCTTTTGCAAGAATCCTTTTTTTCCTTTATGTATTCCTGATTGTATTTAGTTTGCTTACTTTGATCTATATTAAGTGTCATAAGTCTCAATATTTTGGGTAAAAGCTGAAAATTATTAGAAACACTTTCAATTTGAGAGAAGAATAATTGGATGCATACTGTATTTTGTATAAAGCATCAGATTTATATAGAGTGTGAAGTTTAACTCAGTTTTCCTTCCATAGCGTGGAACCTGGTACTGAAGGGGTTACTTTAAGAGAATACAATTTTAAAGAGTATAAGAGTACAGTAAAACTAAAAATACCACCATACTATTTAAAGCAGCTGTAGAAAAAAAACCTCCAGTCCTAAGGCTCTTGCACTCTTACCCAGAAGTGTGTGCACATCAGGCAGGGTGTCTCAGCTAGCTTTAGGAGCAGAAGGGATGTTGCAGTATGAATTTTATTTTTGGTAGTGTGTTATTTTTAGTAGGAGTCACTTTCCAAGAGAAATGTTGCAGCTTTCTGTAGGCCAGTCAGACCTGGGATTTGATTAGCTTGGCAAAACACAACCTGCCAGTGGGAAGCAATATACCAGGAAAAGTTGTGTTCCTACTGGCTGCCCCGGGATTCCCGGGAGTGGCAACCTGCACTGGCAGCAAAGATCTGAGAGCTTGTAAACTGCGACAAACTTGTGTGGGGAAAGTAGTGCTCTAGGCCAATGGATTGCAGCTGAAAAATTGTTGTAGGGTAAATTCTTGCCACACTAAACCACAGCTGAGAACGTGTGCCACCCTACACCCTGGAGAATTCCAATAGGGGCCAAAGATGAGCAAGTCCTGAAGTCCACAGGGAGCTCCAGTCTACACAGATGTTATCCAGATAGCTCTGGCTAACTGCTGGAAACTATTCGCCCTCTCCTCTTTAAATACTTGGATTATATACACAACTTTAATCCATCTATGGCCAGATGTGTACCAGCTCTGTTGAAAATCATTGGACTATAGCAAAGCCAGGCATCTTCCTTTCAGCTACTTCCGTATCTCTGCTCTGAAGTATGAAGCCTGGGAGATATTAATCACAAGGAAATAATTTTTTTGAATACTTTTTTTAAAAACCATTAGAACATTTAAGAAAAGTTACTGTTATGCTACAGTTTATCCCAGATATTAAAACTGAAACCAGCAATAGCTTACTACTTGTCTGGGAAGCACAAGAGTGCTAGAATGGGTGCTTGTGTAGGAATTGAGTCTGTTCCTCTATGTGCATCTCAAGGTAATGCTGAACTTTGATACTGACATTTTTTCATAAAAGTTAGAGACAGATTCTAGTCTCAGTAGTGAACTGTTCTGGATATAAGCAGTAGCAGGGTGATACATCTGAATTTAGCCCTACAGGGATAGTGCTTATTTCAGCGGCAGGTTAAAATGCCTTTAAGACTGAAGATATCAAAGGCAGAAGAATACTTTAATGAATGTACTCAAGCTCTGGGTGTTCAGTGCTGCTTATAGCATTCTTCCTGCTCATATATCAGTTGTCCTCTAATATCACTTACAGATCACTTCTTTTCCTACCAGATGCCATTTTTACCTTGGATTCAGACCCCTCTCCTGGCACCTACTCTTGTCCTTTCTGTAAAAACTCTTAGATTGGCGGGGAAATGCAAGTGTTCTCCACCATTAGTCCTATGGAAAGAATCCCTGCAATTTTCTTGCAAAAAGTGAGCTGTGGTGTGTAGATGGGACTGTAGTATAGAATATTCCTTCCCTTTATGCAACAAATGGAAGAGGGAATCCAGGGACATGCAAACCTTGGAGCAGACCCTGGGAACAGCATGAAAGGCCACTACTTTATAACATCTGGTGACTCTTCACAAGTATCTTGGTAGTTTGTAGAGACGCTAACACCACTTCTTGTACTGACTTGCAGGGCTCAGAAATCAATTCTAGGTTCTTGCTCTGTACACATGGCTCACAGGGGACTTCAGCTGCTGCTTGTGCATAATTCTGTCTCTGCTGCTTCTGTTTCAAACTGTGTATAGTTTAGCTCTGTGATGTAATGTGTGCAACTCCTACTTACTCAACAGAACAGTGTGTAGTCAGTCACATCTGCTAACAGTGTCAAAACAGTTTTTATTGCTTTTTACTCCTGTTAGCTTTGCAGAGACAATACAGCTAAATTGCAAGGCTGGTGCATTATTAACAGCTCATTTGCTGAGTTCCCCATAGAGAATAGTCTCTATTAGTACTGTACCCTTGCTGACTCCCTGATGTTGGGCAGGATGTAGAACTGCTGGGCAAGGAGCAGCTTCTCTCCAGGTTTATCTTAGATGTGAACTAGAGTCATGAATGTGGGCTTTCTCAGTGCTGTGCCTCAGAACACAGAGGTTTAAAGATGCCCAGCATAAACGAACACAAAAGGAAATCCTAGGTGTAACTCAAGTTGCACAGAACTGTTGAGGCCTAATTTTTGCTGCTAATTCTCACGTATTCATGAGAAGACAGGATTTGTACTCCATTTGTGTACATGCAGTAGATCTGATCTTTCATATGGTTGTATTTTTCAGTGGTACGTAACAGACACATTTCTTTTATGTACAGGTGTAACTTCATTATTTTTCTCAGTCAGTAGGTTTTACTAAGATGGCTAATGGTATTCTCTGCTTCTAAGACAAAGTCAAACTGTCAGAAGCAAAGGAAGTAGTTGTACTTCTCACTGAGCATAATTAACATTCCTTCTGATTTTTTTTTCAGGCTGACCTTTAAGTTTAAAACCTTTAAGTTTGAAGCTGATGAAAATCCCTGGTCTAATTCATATCTCTGTATTCTTGTACATTGCACGCTTGAAAACTTCAAGGATGTCTCTGCAGCAAGAATTCCTTGTGTATGTGTGTTGGTTTTACCTAGAGATCAGAAGATCTGTGAGCATTTAAAGGCAGGAAAAGGTGCTCTGTAAACCTAGTAGATGCCAAAGAGGCCCCCGAGATGGTATGTCTGACTTTGGTGAACACAGCCTTCAGTCTTCCTACTGAGAGCTGTCATTGTCATAAAATCACAGAATCATTGAGGTTGGAAAAGACCTCAAGGATCATCAAGTCCAACGCAACAACACCTAACCCACTAAAAACCATGTCCCTAAGCACCACATCTACACGTTTCTTGAACCCCTCCAGGGATGGTGACTCTACCACTTCCCTGGGCAGCCTGTTCCAATGTCTGATCACTCTTGTAGTGAAGAAATTTTTTCTAATATCCAGCCTCAACCCCCCCTGGCTCAACTTGGGGCTGTTTCCTCTTGTCCTATCACTTGTTACTTTAGAGAAGAGCCCAGCACCCACCTCACTGCACCCTCCTTTTGGGTAGTTGTAGAGAGTGATGAGGTCTCCTCTCAGCCTCCTCTTCTCCAGACTGAACACCCCCAGCTCCCTCAGCTGCTCCTCATCAGCCCTGTGCTCCAGACCCTTCCCCAGCTTCATTGCCCTTCTCTGGACCTGCTCCAGCACCTCAATGTCCTTGTCATGTCTCTTGTAGTTCAAAGGCAGAGGTGGGCAAATTGTATATATGAAGTAGTTCTTTCCTAGTATCCAGCAGGTACAGTGATGTGGTGGCATAACTTAAAGTTTGTCTACATGATTTCAGGTGTCAGTCTGGAGAACGAGGACTTAAAGGAATCGCTATGTCTGCAGAGACCTTGATAGGCAGAGGAGCTGAAACACCAATGCAGAAGAGCAGCAGCTACAAGCAAAGCTTTAATGATTAGCTAGAAGAGCTGGCAGAGCAAGGGCAAGAGCAAAATTTGCAAGAGCAGAGCTGGAGGAGCAGGCAGGGCTCAGACAGGGGTGCAAGGTTCAACCAGGAAGGCAGGTAGCAATTCTAGCCTACCTGTAGGACGAACAGCTAATGCTGTAGGGCCAGCAACAGCTTGTATAAAGCCTTGTTATCCTGATCTTCAGGTGACAAAGCCCTGGGACCTGCTGACTGCAAACTGAAAAGGGAGTGACAGTGTAGAAGATAAAGAGCCAATGGCTACACCAGCGTGCTAGAGAGGAAGGCTGTAAACAATTGTAATGCAACTTGGGGAGAGGTGTTGTATCTTACTGCTTTTGTCTTCCTGTTGTCCTTTTCTCCCATTCAGTAAAGTAAAAATTTATTAAGAAAACATATGCTTTCAGGTGTGGAAAAATTAGGAATTTGTGCCAGACAGCTTAGTTTAATATTGCTGAATTTGGAGTGGTACTCAAGCTGGTGTTTTATTGGTCACTGAAGTTGAAACCTGGCATGGTTGGTATCAATCAAAGGCTGTCAAATGTTGCAGAGGGCTGCGTATAAACTCAGGACATCTGTCCTGTGTGATTAAGACTTTTCAGAGTAGGTTCTTTTGGCTGAAATTGGAAGGGATGTGCTATATTTAAGTCCATATCTACTTTTTCCTTTTATTAGTAGGGTGGTTTGACAGATGAGGAAAGACACAGGCAACTGAACCCATGCCAGACTTATCTACGCAGTATTTGCATGGGGAGGTGGATGTGACATTGCAGAACTACTGAGAGTGGCTGTGGATCTGTGCTTACTATAGATGTATTTGTGTTATTGTGATGATATGTATTTGTAAAAATAGCAAAGGTATTAATGTTACACAAAATAGAGTGTGCATGGTGTTGCTTTTTTTGACTCTTAAGAAGCATTGACTGCAAAGAAAAACCAACCCTGAAAATCTTGGAACAAAACAACAGATAGTTATGAAGCACTGTGACAATCAAACAACAAGAGCAGAAAAAATGTTTAGAAGACACATATGGCTTAACATGCTGGCCCATTTTTGGTTGATATTTTTCCAATCCTTCTGCTCTCTCAACATAACCTTGCTCTCAGTCCCTCCCTACTCCATAAACCCATCTGCCTTCATCTGTTAATTTAACTCTCTGTTACTGTTGAATTGTTTATCAGCTGAATGAATGTGGATGATGAGCTCCTCTAGTCCCTCCAACCTAGTTAAAACAGCCCTGCTACTTGGTGGTGGGTCAGTGTTGAGAAAAAATGTAAATTTCTAGCGATTCGTCTGGAAACCTTTGAGAGGGAGGCCAGAACAACTGAGCATTTGGCATCTTCAAAAAAAATTCCAAGGCCTGAATGCAAGCAGCAATAATCTCATCTTCACCACCCTACTGAGTACACAGTGATTTTTGGCTTAGTATGCTTTCACAGGGTAAGAGGAATACCCCTGCTTGTTTTGGGCTTGATCTTCTTCCAGCTCAGTCTGGGAGAGATCTCATGAAGCCTGAACTAATCCAACAGCCTTTACTGCCCCATAAAGGGGAAATATCTTTTTTTTTTTTCCCCTCTTGCTGTCCAGGTGGTTTTACCTCTCTCTCCAATGTACCAGTAGGAAGTGGTCTTACCCCAGTTCAGCTAGTCGAAAATTAACCCAGCAAACCAGTGTGTAACTGGCTGCTGGATTAATGAGCTAAGCTGAATTAACAAAGGACCAGGTGAAAGCCTGGACAGGAAGGGATGAGACCACCAGATCAGGAATTGTGTGCACAGCAAAACCAGACCCATCCCTTTTCAGTAGGGATTCATTCCTCCTTTTTGAAAACCCACCTTTATCAAGAGAATAAACTTCTGGCTCTGTTCTAGCACAATGTCAAAGCATGTGTCTAAGCACACGAATAGTTGTCTGGTCAGTAATAGAGCGGTGCTGCCTGTGTGCAAGGTGAACTTGGTCAGAATGATTCATGTCGGGTGAGTACCTTCAAAATGTGTTCCTATAACTAGATATTTTCTCACTTTGTCCCTTCAGAGGAGGTCTCCAGTTGAGATTAAAACTAAATATATGTTAATTAAGCTAAATCAGTCTGGTGGTGTGACTCTTCAGGGGTCTCCTGTTCTCCCCTGGTTTCATTGTTGCAGTTGTGCTGTAGAGTCCTGACTTTTTCATTGACAATGAGACAATTATCCCCCTCCTTTAGTGTGGATTCCAAAGAAAATAAGACTTGCGTAATTGAGTGTCTGACTGTATGCAATCCATATAATCTCTAAACTGGCTGCTCTCATGCCCATTAGATTAAGATGTTTCAAATACACCAAGCTCTTGTCAGTTTTGTGACAGGCAGGAAGGGGAGAAAGGACCTTTATAATGTGTATTCCCACCTCCACTTTCCTGGTGGGGGAGAAAAAGCTGTGATGTGAACTCTCCATTCACTGGACATATCAAAGGAGCTACAGCGACACTCAGTTTCATTGCTGACAGAACAACTTGTTGGGACATGGGCTCAATCTTTGCATCGTCGAACATGCTTTATAAAACTTTAAGTGGAGCCTTAGTTGTGAAAATAGTTGGTCTCTTAGTAGGATTATACTAGGCTTTACACAGGAAAAAACACGCAGTATATTTGCCCATGTAGAATAATGTTTCATAATCAGTGTATCTCTTCTGCCAGGGATGCTAATATTTAACCTCCACTTATTTTGAAGCTGGTTAGCATTTGTTCCAGATAGAGAATCAAGGTAGAAGAAAATGAACTTAACAGGGAGAAACGTCAAACCAGTGTATATCTACATATAAAACAATTAATGAAACTGCACAAATCAGACCATGCAAATGATTGCAGCTGAAGGGTTGGAATTCTTTTGATCAAATTGGGTAAATGCTCCAAGAATTCAGTACCTGTGTAAAGAAACTCCTCTGTACACCCAGGATGAAACAGGGATGTAGTCAAGGCTGTTGCATACCATGTTGCCTGGTTCTGCAAAGAAGAGGGTTGGTACTACAGGGGTTTCAGTCCTGCTAGGGCAGAAATCCCTCTTGACCTGTCCTGTGTCATTCTCCAGCAATTGCAGTCCTTGCTCATCTCTTTCAGGAGAGTGTTGTGGCCTCCCTAAATGTTCAGATTTGGGCTGCCAGGAAGGAAGGATATAGTGCCTAAGAAAAAGGCTGCTTGTGCCCAAGGGCTGCTTAAAGGAAGCACTCAAAGCCTGAAGTCCTAGCACCTACATTAGACAAGTTCCTACTGCTAGGCATAAGCACAGCGTTTGGCCAAGATATGAGCAATCGCATCTGTGTAAGGCAAAATACAGTAAAAGACATTAGACAGCATCAGACAACTGCCTTTTGAAAGACAGTCTGTGTGTGTCAAAGTCAGGAATGGAGTTCTGAATCCCAGCAGAGTGAATAGTCCAAAATGAGAAGCCACGTGATAAGAATATCACTTGGACGTAAATGATTCCAGCATCTAGAAATGCTGTGCTATATAATCTGAGTGGCAGTCTCTATCCAGCAAAAATTGTGTTTATTGGTAAAATTTAGTGAATACTATGTTGCAGGAAATAGAAGTACTTGCATGTGTGATATCTAGCTCAACTGGAGATGAATCCAGCATAAAAACTTAGGATATGCCCAAATGTATGTCTGATGGCCCTCACAATGCAGTGTCCTACCAAGGTGGAAGATTTCCATTTATCAGTCATCTGGTCCCTATACAATGGCCACCCAGGGCCAGTGGCAGGTTAATGGCTGCGCTCCTATGTTTGACAGGTTAAAAGGGCAGTATAAAGCTTAAGCCGCTTGAAGTTACTCACAGGTTTTATAAAGCTTTAAGACAGGAGCATGCTTAGTAAAGGATTTAGAGGCTGACTATTTCTTCCTTCAGAAAAGCTCCTTTGGGGGAAGTTTGGTCTGTTTCCACCTGGCCCTCTACAAATGCAAGATATGAGTAAACCCTGTGAGAGCCTGTTTCACCAATTGACGGGGTTAGCACAAAGGACACAGGCACCAAAGAAGTAAGCTTATTTTTACTTATGTTTCAAGTGATAAAATAATGAGGAAAATAATACAGTGAAAAGTCAAAGTGAGACAAGGTAAAGCAAAAAAATAAGCCAACTACTGTAGCAAGCATAAAATAAGGTAATGTACCTAACAGAGTTACTAACAGAGTTAGCGATAGTGATTAAGAAAGATCCATCACCAATTGCCCTATGAATACGTTACCATCATCCAGATCCACAGTTGCTGGGGAGCCTGGCTGCAGTGGGGATTTGGAGAGCCCTTCCCAACAACTGGGAGATTTCTGTACAGTGTGTCCACCATATAGATGAGGCTTCCAAATTTCCCTGCAAATGTTCCCCACTTTTATACAGTTGAACAAACAACTCTATATCTTAAACTGCAAAAGACATCTGGTGTAGTTTTTCCCTTGTTAACTTTTTTGTCTTGAGTTTGGCCAGAACATTGAGAAGGAAGTTAACAAGAGTAAAAGCATCTGGTAATCCTGATTATCTATCTCCCAACAAAGCCTGTCACGGCCCTGCCACATTCTTTTACGTAGATGTCTGTCTGTTGGTTGCGATAGGCACATCTGTTTTAACAAGTGTGGCTGCTGTCACACAACCAACACCTTTCTGCTGGCTAACCTGACACAGCAGCGTTACAACAAAGCTACCATAAACTGGCATCTATTCATAAGGTAATACATTGCATATGTGATCAGTGTTATACATATTAGATATATTGTTAGGTTGGGAGGTTCATATAGAGGTCAACTTCTGTTCAGGGCCTCGCTGCTCAGGCCCTAGTATTTCAGAGCCTTACTCAGTCCTTCTGTCGTCATTCAGACATCAACTCAAGTCAAGAGTCTTGCAGAGGAGGACATCAGTGTGTTGGGGTTTTTTTGGCTATGACATGACAACTACCATATTTGTCTGTTTATTCAGATGAAGGTGTACCTGACATTTGCTAGGAATAACTAAAATTTCAGTTTTTCACTTACTTGAACAAAGCATTTTAAAATAACTACAAACTGTTCTAAATACTATGCTATACTAAGTAGAAGTTCTTCTGATTTATATACTGGGTATGAATGAGCCACCAGAAGGACAGATTTTAGAAATGCAATGGAATCTGTCCTGTGCCAACTCAAGAGTGTAGGTCTCTGCCCCTCAGAAATACTTGGTAGGGAAAGATACAGTTGCTTCACTTTGTTTTTTTCCATCCTCCCCAAGCCCAATTTTTCTTGCTCCCATTCTCTGCCTTTGTAGGACTACTCTCTGGCTGCCAAAATTCTGCAAAATTCCCTACAAAACAGGCATCTTCATCACTGGCTGCCCATATAATCTTCACCTTATGTGGTCTGTAGACTTGTCCTGAGGCATGAGTATGCCTTAGCTTATGGCTGAAAAGATGTCAGAAGTTGTCAACAGGCCCATGGGGCAGCAAAACTTGCTGCTTTGAGTCTGTGGGAGGTTGGGGAATGAATAATAGGTAGGCATATAAAATTCCAAGGTTTGTTTATAATACGGATAAGCATCTGAACTGCCAAAGTTTAGTCTAATTTTAAAGCTCCTTATGCATTATGCAACTCTCCTCCTTTTCAGTAAGCTGCAATGTTACAATGGAAACCACTTCATTTGCAATGTGTATAATTTCTTCCTTTTGAGGAACAAGAGGTGCAAACTGTACTCTTCAAAGCCCAGTTCATTGCCTTCTGCTCAATATTTGAATGTACATCTACAGGAGGTGGGTATGCCATTTGCCTCTTGATCTTAATTTCGTTCTCTCTGGTTTTACTCAAATATAACGGGACAATTTTCAACTTCCTTCTGCAGGAGATTCAGGATGTTATTTTGGTCTAAAAGGAAAGCAGGGGTGGTGGCTAGCGAAGAGGAAAGTGCATGCCCAGTCCTCTTTAAAGGGGTTCCTCTCCCCAGGTCCACAGAGCATGGCAGGGGCTTGTGCTTCAAGTCTTGTGGTCCCAAAACCTGCTGATGGGGTTTTTTGCTTTTCCTTGCACACCCATAATTTAAGCTGCCTCTGCAACTCAGAATCAAGCTTGGAGTTTGAGCGGGTGGATTCAGACTATTTTTAAGAAAATGTGCATTTATTAATTTTTCTTGTTTTAGTTAATGTCTTGGACACATGTGCATATGTTGATGTCAACCTTTGAAGAGGAGATACATGTATGAGATTAACACATGATGTAGAATTGCACCAGTAACCCACACAAGCAGACAGAGTTGGGGAAAAGTTCAGAGGGAGCAACAAATCAAGAGCGAGGAGGCTTAGGTCTGTTCTGTGCTCTCTTCCAGCAACTTGTAGTGTGACCTCTGGGCAAACCACTTCACCTTTGCATGCCTCTGACTCCCTCCCTCATCTTTTATTTAATTTCTTCTTATTTAGACTTTCAAAGTGCAAGGGCAAAAGCACATGAGCAGTTTAACTGTAAGGATTGATATACAGCTTTAAAACAAGGAGGTAAATATCTGGATGGAGGCTTCCCATTGGTGTTGGTTAGCATGACCTGCTGCAATCCACGACAGCTTCACGGAATGAGAGACTGTGCTTTGCCCAAATATCAACTGTTTTTCTGACACCTGCAGAAGAGGGTGTGTTGCACACAGATGTGTCCTGGGATGCACATTAAATTTCTTCTGTGGCCTTCCTGGCTTGGTTTGTCTCCTGGTCTGCCTTGCTCCTGGGGAAGAGCTGGTGTGGCTTGGTGGTGGGCCTCAGTTTCTTCCCACTCCGTACAGGGAACTAGCCCACTCACTGCTCTTGTGTGCTGGAAATTCTGACGCTAGATTTATTTCTTCTTTCACTAATGTAATAAAATACCAAGCCCTTCTCCTTCCCAAATTCAATTGGATTTTTCTTCTGAGGTTTCTGCCAATACTAAGTTCTAATTTCTTCTGTTTTACCTCTTTTAAGAAAGGAAATGAGATGATCAAGTGGAAATTAGAGGCTACACTGTCTCTGAAAATATTTCAGAGTGTATGGATTAGGAAATTGGAAGAAGAAAAATCTTCTTGCACTGATACCAGGCACAGTAAATCTTCATTTCCAAAGAAATTTGTATAAGTGGAGGATGTAAAGATGGTTTTAGAAACAACTGTATGGTCCTGAAAAAATGTATTGAGTAGTGGGGCAGGGGAGTGTGGAATCTGGCACTCCTGGTCTATTTTTGGGTGAGATTTGCCCAGAGATAGGACAAACGCAGGACTTGTGGAAGAAAGGAGGGTTCAGCACCTCTGCCCCCATCCTTCACTGCATTTTGAAACTTGCTCCCTTCCCAGCTGCGGTGCTGCGGCTGCCTTTGTCCAGGAAGGCGACAGAGGTTGGAGCTATGGGTGCTGAAGGCGCTGTGCTCCCCAGGGGAGGGGGCACAGCTGCTGGAGAGCCATTAATGATCACCTCTGAGTAGGGCACAGAGACGGCAGGAGGGCTGCAGGCCTGAGCTGAAGGGGCAGAAACGCCAACAGGTTCGTTTTTCTGCCTCCATGACCATGGTGAGCCGGGACCCCTGCCAGGGAGCGGGGCTGGGCACAGGGGTGTCCCTGCGGGATCAGCTGAGGAGAGCCGCGGTGCTGCGGGTGGCGGGGTTTAAGGAGAGGGGGCGGACGACGCCCGCCTGGGCAGCGGGGCTCCGGCAGGAGCGCGGCGGGGGCGGCGCTGGGGCAGCCGGTGAGGGCAGAGCCCGCTCTGGGCGGGCCGCCGGGCCCACCACGGACGGCGGTCACCGCCCCGTCCCCGGGCGGCCTGGGGCTGCCGCCGGAGCGGTGGAGGGCGTGAGGCGGCGCGCGGAGGGGCGGGCCGGGCCGGGCGGCGCTGCCGGGCGCCCGCCGTGGCGTGTGGGTGGCTCCAGGCGGCCGGTACCCAGCGACAGGCGGCGGGGTGGGAGGAGGCTGGCGGGGCGGAGGAGGAGGAGGAGGAGGGAGCGCGGCTGTGGCGTGTCAGCCGGTGCTGGACTATGGTGCGGCTCGGCGGGGGCTGGCACGCGGCATCCTGTCCTTCCTCCCTCCCTACCGCTCTGTGGGCTGACAGGCGGCGAGCCCTGAGCCGCACGTGTGGGATGTGAGACCTGCCCTCGCCGGGGGAGCATGAGCTGTGCCCAGGCCGGCATTGTCCAGGTACGAGGAGCCCCGGGTGAGAGTGG
>WKFP01013356.1:339393-364743 GCA_011057875.1 Pterocles orientalis | reverse complement strand
TTTTTTTTTTTTTTTTTTTAATGCTGCACTCATCAGAAGTGCGTAGTGAGACTGTACAACAGTCAGTCAGGCTTTGCTCCTGTCCGTGTATTTACCAGCACGATCGTCTCGTTCTGTGGGGCACCTAGCCCTGCCTGAACACCCAGCAATTAGGGGCAGGGCAGGTGCTGCTGTGCCAGTGGTGCCACATAGCAGGTGGTCATCAGCGCCTTTCCAATTAGTGCTCATATGAGGATTGTGGTTATTACAGTAATTCATTTTAGCTTGGGGATTCATTTTGAAAATTTGGATTTTCTACTAAGAAGGGATTATCATTTTTCTGTGTAGTATGTGTATTTTGGGAGGAAGTGCAGAATAGTATGTATCCTGGCTGCTCCCTCTACTTCTCTCTGTCTGTGAAACACACCCCCATTTGGATAACACAGGTGCAATGTTGATTTTCATGCTGGAACCAGAAGCAGATGTAAAAAAGCAGCGTGTGTTTAGTCAACACACAACAGTCATCCTGTCAATGCAGTCTCACTCTAGTATAGGGGGTGGGGGAAGAGTATCTGTCCTTACGGAGGAAATGCTGGGTCTATTTACCTGTTTGTTTCAGGAGGGTGAGTGGGGAGTTAGCTCAGAACAAAGAGCGGCCGGTTAGATGGCCAGCGCTCGTGAGGAGCAAGCGGTGTGTGAGTTGGTGGTGGATAGCAGCTCGTATCACTCATGTGGTACATACGCTAATATGTTACAGACTTAATGTGACCTGAGCTTTGGACCTAACCTTTTTAGTATCAATCAGCTCTTTCTCATCAGCTTACTCATTTGAAACCAGAGCAGGCCAGAGTGTGAACTGATGCACTCAGTGACTTTATCAGGAACTATCAATATCTGAATGTGGCAGTGATTTATTTGAAACCAAACTGTGTACACACGCTCAGAGCACCCTGAACAGCTGATTCAAAATCCATATGGTCAGTATTTAAAATGCATTCTAATAAACAACATGGTATTTATTGTATACCAATAAATAACTGTCTTAGACTTGTTACTAAAGTGCATCTTTCTGTGGCTTTGTGTTTCACGTATGCGACATGCAATCTAGCATTCTTTGAGATGGTGAGATAATCCCTGTGAAGCTTTGTGGAGCTTTGCACGTGCTTTGTCTCATGCTAAGTGGCGTTCATTCAAGGTAGTGCTAAATCCTTCTTCTTGCATCCTTTTGAGGAGTCTTTTTACAAATGATACAATTACTCAGATAAATAGCAGGAGCGGAATTTTGAGATGCTCTTTGAAATATAGTTTTGAAGATGTGGTTGTGGCATAGTGGGGGGGATTCAAATGGGGAGAGTGATGCTGTTGGATAGTTGGTGTCGGGCCAAGAGCTGTTCTAACAAAGAGGTTGGGTTACCTGTTTTTTGTAGGTTTTGGAGATTTGTCTTGTAGATGCAGACATTAAGGCTTCCCCTGTAGTTTCAACTCTGAAAGCTACTTTTTAAAAAAAGTCCCACAAGACAACCTCCCCATTTCTCAAACAGTTAAGCGTGTTGCAAAGTTCAAACAGAAGGGCTTTTAATAATTAAGAAAAGCAAGTATTCCAAAGTATCTTAGTTTGTGATGACAGACTTTGCTGGAGAATGTAACTTGTCTTCACAATGACTTTCCTTTTGTTCTTCCTAAGTGTCTCTCTGGTCCTAAGTCTTACCTACTTAGTTTCCTGCAAATTAGGGGTAGCTGCAAGGTCTAGCATGTGTAGATTGTTGTCTTTGTGGGCCCCTATAGACAGGGAGGAGAGCTGGAACCTTATACAAGTTCTGTGGCTTGCTCTCTCTCCTGTTCTGTAGAGGGGATGCTTGCAAGACTAAGCCAGAGTCTGCCTTTAGGAACAGCACCCACAACAGTTTCATTGGGTCTCCAAATATAGATGTGGCTTCCAGGAGTGGATCATACCTGCAGCTGTTGCAGCTTTCCAGCGTATTTAACTAGGAACATCAGTGCACTGGGGGTCACCGGCACCTCAGATGCTCCCTGGCCTCCAGTGGCACCTGTGCTGCCTGGAATGTCACTGTGGTATTGGCCTTTTCCTTTGGATTCACTCATGGGAGTAGTAGAGGATGGTCCTGCTCGTACCAGTTGGTGTATCTGCCTATTAGCATGAAAAGGAATTGTGATGCCCCCTTTTCTTCAGGATGTCTCGTGTTTGTTTTGGCAATAAAGAGATGAGTCAGTTTTGCTTCTGTTTAAGGCTTTTTTTTTACCCATTTCTCTTGTAACATTTCATGTACTGTTGTGATTCTGCAATGGCTGAATGGCTGCAGGGGTTTGGTTTAATTCCTTAGAAATACATTTCTATTGGCTTTAGGTATCATGAACATTAATTTTAAAGTCTAAGACAGGTTAGATCTTACATACTTATGCATTTGTCCTAAAACACTGCAATATTTTGGTTTCTACTGATAATCTCAGGAGGGTGGGGAGCGTGCCACATAGGAAAAATAAAAACACAGGCAGTAGCAAAGGGCAAGCTGAGATGCTGCCTACTCCAGTTGATGATTTCCAGCTGAGATTTGAGGCCAGCAAGATCTTTAGAGTTAATTAAGAAGAAATGGCAAGGTTCTTTGATGTAGGGAGCCCAGGGTCATTTTTGTTACAGTTAATGAATGGTGGCTAGGTAGTTGTGTAATGGGCTTGTGAGTCAGTCTTGGAGTTTTTGATCAGCTATGCCATGGCTGGGTTATCCCTTTGCTGATTCTGAAGTAGGAGGTTTAGGTTCTTCAGGCAGGGCTCCCTAGGAGGTGCTGGGACTGTCCCTTGGAGAGACGGTGTCTTAATCTCAGATGTTTGTGGGTTTACCAGAATACGGACCAGTAAGACTGGTCCAAGGTACAGGCGAAATAGGCTGTTGTCACAGATGGTAGCCTGCTGTGGGCAAGAGGCTGGCTGTAGCCCCACAGCCTGCTTTTGCTTTAGCAAGGAGGAGGAGTTGGGTTGAAGCAGGGCAGCAGCTGAGCCTGAAGCAAGGCTTCCCCTGCTGCAGTACCTCTTGCAGCTCCTGCTTGTCCTCTCCCTTCAATGGCAGCAGCAACAGAAACCTCAGCTCCTCAGGACTCTCCTTCCCCCACTGTCATCTCATTCTCTTTTTCCGTGAGTTAGGAACAGCCTAGGCTCGATCCCAGCCCCTCATCCTTTTGTCCAGAGCACTGCCTACACTGCAGATAAACCTTGAGATGGCTTGGGGGGGAGGGAGTGGTATTGCAAGCTGTTCCTTTCAGACCTTAAAAAACGTGGGAAACCCCGGTGCTCTTTGAAATTTCGAAGTAAATGATCAGCACCCTGCTCCCCAGGGAATTGGTGCGCTCCATTGTATCGCAAAGTTGTTTGAGGACGCGGCAGCAGCGCAGGCAGCGTTCCCCTGCTGCAGAGCAGAAGGTCTGTGGGAGAGAGCGTGTGCACAGCAGTCGGGAAAGCTATTATTGAGACCTTCGCTGAGGTTTTATTTTGTGCGTTTAGCAAAACAGGCTTGCTCTTTCACACTTTCCAGATATTTTTATATTTCTCTGCAGATGCTTGTAGAACACCAACATTTGTTTGGTTTGAAGCCTGAATTAAAATTCCCAACCAATATCTAGAGGCAAAAGGCAAAAAAAAAGGGGGAAAAAAAAAAAAAAGCATGTGTTTGTCCTGGAATTAAAATCCATTTAAATTTGAGAGTTGTTAACCCATGAAATAGTGATGCAGTGGAGAATGCATCTTGGACTGAATCACTTGTGTTTAAAATGGAACATGCTCTAAAAATAAATGGGTAATTGCTTCAGCGTAGTCAATATGGAATTTAAAGATGACTGACAGAATGATTTGTCATCCCTCTCCATAGCAGGAGTCATCTGGGAAGTCTGTGATGTTAAAGGCATTTGTTTCTATTAGCACCTTTTAAAGCAGTTTTGTTAATGAGCTCTTGAACACCAGGACTGAAAGCTGTCATGTGGTATAATTAGTTTTTTCCATACCATAGGAAAATGTGTGCCATGTGCTCCTTCAATTACCAAATCAGGTTTCTCAAGTCCTGAAATGTGTGGTTCAGCAGGCCTATTGTTTTAGAGAAAGGAGGAGCATGCTGTCCTTCTGGTGCCAACAAAGTGCTCTCTTGCATCTCCGTGTAAAATTTAGGATGGCATCTTGCAAACTTGGGAAGATCTGGTGTGCTACCCACTGTATACTTTTTGCAGAGCAGAAGACTGATGGATATACCTCCCAAACATGTAAGCAGATGAGGTAGAGCAGGAAACTATCTGCTTTTCCCAAGGGGGAGAGAAAAGCAAAAGAGGGGGAATGCTTGGCGGAGATGGTCAGACACCTTGTTCTTTACTGTACGCTGGTGAAACACCCGAGTGCTGGCAGATAGGGCAAGGGGCTGTTCTCTGGATCTTGCTCTTTGGCAGAATGTACATTGTGTGTTGTTCAGACTTTGCTAATGAAGTTGAGGATAATGCAGCTTTGCTTGTGAGCTGGATGCCTGGTGTGAGGCACTTCCTGAGCCATTTGAACTGCAGTCCTCCTTCCAGCTGGACACAATGAGTGTGGGTGGGGCTACTTGCCTGGGCACCTGTGGGCATGCTTGCAAATGTTTGACAAACTAGTGGAATGGATGGGATCGTCTGATGTCCCAAGCTGGTCCTTGGGCAGCTAGATGCTTTTCTTTGAAATCTTGGCCCTGCCAAGACTGATAGTGTTGTTGATGTAGGAGATACTGTCTTGTGCCTACCTCTTAATGCCGCCTCAGGAAAATTGAAACTTAGAATTCACATTCTATTGCAGAACATCCATCAAGTGTTGGGTTATTTGTCAAGTCTCTTTAATGATGTGTGGGAAAAAAAAAAGCTATGAGGAAGGTAGTAGGGTTTTTAATATAAATAAATATATGTACTTTTTGTGTGTGACTGCATGGTTGCCTGAAGAAGACCAAGACAACAACAGATTTACTCTCTAAAGCAGCATCTCGATTTCTATAGCAAGGTTTAGTTGCTATATGCTTGATGTGAAAAGGGGAGAAAGAGGATGAAATGTTTAATCGTGGAGCCAGAACACACGTTTCCAGGATGATATTGTTCAAGATTTACGAAAGACCCATTAACCATTAAGTTGTCTGCTGCCTTGGTTGCAGGCCCGTGGAAGCTGTGTAGAGATTTGGAGTGAGATCTTTTCATCAACTTTTAAGTTGCTTAATTTGACTGCTCTGTGCTCTCAAACAGTAGTCCATGTGAGGTCAATACTGTGATTCAGAAGTAGTACATACATACCCTGAGTCAGAGTAGACACCTGATGCTGAGATAAAGTAATATTGAGTCAAATCCTTTGGTCTAAAAATGAACAAGGCTCTTCCTAAAGTTTCTGGGAACTTTGCTTGATGAAGGGCAGTGCTGTCTGGCCTCTTGTGATTTTTTTTTTTTTATTTTATTTTACTTTTTACAGAGCTGAGGATCATAGGGAAGCTGGCTATTTGCTGTGCCAGTGTGAAGCACTGACATTTCTTTGTCATTGCTCTAGCAGCAGGCTAAAGCAGAAACAACTACAGGAGTTACTACCCAGACCAGGTATTAAAGGCTAATGAGCTGAACTATTTTTTTTTTTTTCTCGTCCTCTTCTTCTTAGGCTAGAAAAGGATTCCAAAATAGAAGCATCTGTTCCTATGGCAGAACCCCTAAGACCCATCATTATGGTAGCCTATAAGAGTTAGGCTACCTGATTACCTTCTTTTTGGTTCCCACTTCTTAACATTCCTTAAGGATTTTGTTTTGTGTGTGAAAGGAAATCACCCTTTTTTTTTTTTCATATCAGCAAATCTCACATTAAAGGATGAGCTTTCCCACCTGACTAAAGGCAAAATTTCTTACGTTGGTCAAGAAACGGCATGATGGTGTAAAACCATTGCTGGTCTTGAAATTTGACTTTGTGTGACTCCTTCATGCTCCTCAGAGCTGGCACTCCCAAAGCATCCTCTTTGCAGATTTTCAAAGGCTCTCCCTCTCTGCCCGTCAGTGTGCATTCTTTTTGATGGTCTCCTTCCTTTCCTCACTTTGCTGCACAGATAGCTGTTCTTAGGCCATGGAGGCTTGCGTCTCAGCCAGTGGGTTAATAACTCAGACTAATTCTCTGTACCTTATAGTGTGATCTAGGCTGAAACCTTAGTGTCTGTATTTGGACAGTCATATTGGGGCGTTTCTAATTAAAAGCACATATCATTATAAGTGTCTGAATTCTTAAATATGTGTCTCTTGCACTCAACTGTGTATAAAGTAGGAGCAGATACGGAGAGAGTCCTTGCTTATCCTGAAGTGCTTAGGGCAGCGTACACACCTGGTGTTTCAAAGATTTTTCTGTTGCTGAGGGGAGAATGAAGAAGTCTGGGACGTGGAAACAAAAGTAGCAAGCAATCATGCAGCAGTAAATTCAGAAAAATTGTAGCAAAGTTGTGATAAAATGTTCTGGGTGCTGCTGTGTGGAAGTGAACAGCACCATCTAGAAATGGGATCTAAGATCAGCTGCTTGATTTGGTTGTTGGAGCCACGTGGTAACAACTTCTAGGTGTCAGCAGTGTTGTCTTGTCCAGCTTGGAAGATGATCACAAGCCCAGGGATGTTGCTGCAGAACTTCTAGAAAGGGGCAGACTGCCCTCGTGCCCTCTCTACTTTCTTTGTGTGTCTGCCTGGACCTGCCTGCAAGGGTGGTTTTGGAAGCTAGGAATAGGGGTAGAGGCCCAGGCCTGGCTCCCTGCAGGGCTGTCTCAACACTTCACCCTTGCAATCTTTAAAAAAAGCCCTGAAATGTCTAAGGCTCTAGTTGGAAATGAGTAAGAAACAATTTCCCAAAAGATCGTCCAGGAAAAAGTTGCTTGGTTAGAGAGAAAACAATGGAGACAGGGCTGTGAGGGAGAGGTTGTATGTTTAAATCTCTACTTGGAGTGGGAATAGAAATGTTTCTGGCAAAGCCTCTGCTTCTTTAAATACCTTGCTTGCCTATTTCATATGAGAATGACTTTCTGATGGTTATCAAATGTGGATTTTGTACGTGTGTGTGAATTATTTGTTGGTAAAATACAGTTCTGAGGTTTGGACTCCAAGTTAAATAGGTGCCCATTTTGACCTATTTTTCCCAACCTAATTGTGCCAGCTCTGTGTGTGCACACATGATGTTACTTGCTTGGGGAGTTCCCCGACTTTAAAAAGACAGCGCACCTTAGGAAAGCTGGGACGTAAGTGTTGGTAGCAGGCTCAGGGTTTGCATGAGATGGGCTGTCAGGCTAGCTCAGCCAGAGGAAGATGTGGAACAGGATGTTTGAGGAAGACTCTACTGTTTTAACATGGTATCATCTAGTAGCTCAGGAAGGTTCATCATGGATAATGCATTTGGCTGACTTGTGAGCTCCTCTTAATAGCTCTGAGAGATGGACAGGAGATCAATCCACTTGATGGTCTTCTAATAACTCAGTGGAAAACCCAGTTCATCTCCATTAGCTACCTGGACCAAAAGGTATATAAATGCAGTAGGCCTATGAAGCTGCTAAGTCTACATGGCACACTGTGAGCTTACTGGCTTATATCCAGGACATTATAGCCACGTACTGTGCAGCACTGCACCAAAAAGAGAGGCATAACAGATGAGTTTGAGTTGGCGGTGTGCGACTGGCTTGTGTGCAGGCAGCAATAGGATTGCTGCTCTGCACCCTCCAGGGCTTTTATTTCCAGTGTAATGGAGGTGAAAGCAGCTTGCTGCATCTCTGCCCCCTCAGCGTGCTTGTGCCCTGGGTTAGGTGCAAAGCTGGTTAGCAGTGCTTGGAGGGAGGCAGGTCCTCAGAAGCAGATGTGTTGGGTAGGGCCTGTTGCTCGGGGAAGAGCTGACCTCTCCAGGAAGGAGTGTTATTATTTCTCTTGGCACCTGATTTAGATCAAACCTAGATCTTGCGACTTTCCAGGAATGTGCCCTAACAGGCAGGGAGCTTCTCTAGGTGTGTGTGAGTATGGGACATGATTCACACTCATCTGGACAGGGTCATTATGTCCTACATAGAAGATTTGAAGATTCATTGAGCCAGAGAATAAGAGGGAGCATAACTGATTTGCTCTAATGGGTAGAGGGGGAGTTTCTGGGTTCCTTTGCCAAGGGCTGGTTCATGTGTTTTGTATGCAGAGTAGCAAATGGGATGTCAGGACTGGTGTTTCTGGGATGCACAGGAGCAGAACACTAGGTCTCTGAATCCTGTTGATGTTGAAAGCAAGACTCAGTAGCCATGACCACCATTTTCAACTTTAATGCTTAAGTTCTGTATAAGTCCCATTTTTTTGATCTGGCCCAAAATATCTGTGTTCCGTCTTAATCTTCTGAATTGTTTTTATCTATGCCTCAGTGATGTGTCCAGTGGGAATCTGCAGGTTCGTTTGGCTTGTTCTATGTTGTAGTTTTGAATCTTGGTAGCCAATGGTGAATATAAAAGCGTTCAGATACAAATTCCAATGTAACAGGATAACCAATATAATTCAGTTAGAGCTTTGATAAGCAACAGATTGTATGTTGTAACCAGGTTTTCTAGCCTCAGAGGACCTAGGATATGAGCTCAGAAGGCTGCTGGGCTCGCCTCTGTAAGCTTAAGAGTGAGAAAATATAAGTGAGAGATACTGAAAAATACTTTCCAGCTGCACTGTTCAACCAAAATAATTTTTTTTCCACAACCTGTTCCCTTAATCCTGTCTTCATGGTCTCTGATCAGTGGTAGGGCATGAGGGAGACTTCGCAGCCAAAGAGGTCTCTGTTGGACTTCATGTAAGTCAAGGATTTCTCATCAGAGGAAGATAGTTAACATTGCAGTCTATGATAAAAAAAAAAAGTTAGCTCCCTCCCAGAACTTTTAGAGTTTTGGGGTTTGGGTTTTTTTTCAATTTTTAAAGGAAGCAGAGGGTAAGAAACTTTTTTGAGCTTCAGTCAGCAGGCAAATTCTGGATCTGCTGGAGGCAGCAGGTCTTCTGTCCAATAAAGAACCATTTTTCTGTAATTGCTTTGGAGGAAAAGTCCATTTTTAGGCCAGAGAGGCTTGCTGTTGAGCAGATTCTTCTAGAGACCACCAACCAAGTGCAATATTCCTCCTCTTGCCGTTCCCACTTTGTGTTTCTGCAGTGTGCTGTTGTGCTGGGCTTGTCTTTGCAGACCAGCTTCAGGTGTGGCTCAGGATTTGGGGACCAGCCCTTGGCAGCCCTGCTGCATGTGGGGTCACAGGGAAGAGCTGGAAGCACAAGTATGACTCAGATCTTTGCAGCACTGGTGGATTATTTGCTGAAAACTGGAGACCTGCTGCAAATCCCATGCACTTCTTCAGTTGTTGATTGAGGTTGGCAGTAAAAAAAAAAAATTAATATTTTTTTCCTTGCATATATTTTTTGGGAATACATATGTAATTTATGTGCAGAAGTTGAATCACCCTCATTTTGGTGACTCCTTTCTTTGAAGTCTCTTACTCCCAGTGAAGACAGGTGACCTGGCAGGAACAATCAAATGCACTGCAAATATGCAGCAGAATTATCTTCTTGAAACAGTTTTTTGTCAAAAAACCCCCCCCACCCTGTTTTAAACAGAATCAAAATGTTCCTCATGAGAATGCATTTGTACCGCAGCTGGCAGCTGTTCAGAGGACCTGGAGCTCTGCAGCCTTGTTAAATGATCAGATCCAGGTGGGAGAGATCAGAGATGGAGGTGTGGCAAGGTGGTGGTGGTTGTTGTTATCCTTCAGCTTTAAGGAAAACTTTAAAATGCTTCAATTTCCCACAGTGCAGAAAATGAGACTTGACCTACTCCACTTCATCCAAACATTTCTCAAAAGCCGTCTTCTGTCTCCAGTGCAGATCAACATTATAGTGTTGTACTGTTATATTTACTTTGTGCAAGCCCAGGACTGATCTCATTGCTATGCCGAGTTCGTTTAAATCACTGATCTTGCGTTAGGGATGCATTTGGCCTGCAAGGTCTTAAAATAACTGTGGAAGGATTCACTGTGTATTTATGTGGGACAGAGACCACGCAGACTTTTCAGCTTGCAGTTTTGTAACACTTGTGCACGGAAAAAAAAAAAAAGAGCACGAGGGAGGGATACCCCCTGCACATTCATATTTGCTTTTTGGCTTGTCAAGATCACCTTGAATGGGGTCCCTGCTCCCCTTTTTAATTCTGTTTTTCCAGTTTAGATACTAATGTTATTTTAGCAAGGTTCTCCTTTTTTAAAAAAAAAAATATTTTCCCTTCCTGACACTGCTGGGAGCAGGTTTTTTTTTCCCTCTCATTATCTCTACTTCCCTCCACCTCATAAACACCTTTTTTTATAGCCATTGGAGGCTAATATGTATATTTTCTCAGTAGCAAGCCTGTAAGATGTTTGTGCTTCCAGCCTAAGCTGGTGCAAACCAAGCATAGTGCTACTGTTTAGGCTCTCCTGGTTTCAGCGATGTTGGGACCTTCTTATTTTTGGTTGCAAAAAGGCCTGTGCTTTGAAACAGCTGGGCTGTCTTAGGGTACAGCAAAGGCAACCTCTTTGCAGAAGATTGTTCAAAAGTGTTCTTCATCAAGGAAAGAAATCTCCCATTTTGGCTTCACTTCTCTTGTGGTGCAACGGGTGGAAAAATGATGGCTTCAGTTAAAGTCTTACCCTTTCAACAGCTTTTTCTTTCTCCCCTTTTGTGGCAATTTGTCTTGTTCCTGCAAAGACCTTTTTTCACCCTTTGCCCTGGGGGTTGCTCTGGTGTGTTGAAGACCCTCCTGCAGCTGCTTAGTCTGTCAAAATGTGAATGTGGAAAATGGATTTTTCTTAGTGCAAACGCTCAACAATGCATTTGTCATCTGAGCGTTCCTTGTTCAGAGCACGTTGTGCAGCAATAACATACCAGCTTTGTCACCTCCTAAGAAAGATGAAGAAAGAGAAGGTTAAGGGATTTTATTAGCCTGAGACTATTTCTCGTTCTGTTTATTTTCACTGATTTCTGGTGCTTGTTTGCTGCCACTTGCCTTGCATCCTGCTTATACAGATACCTTCCAGTCTTCCCCTGTCCTTGCACCCCTTCTGCAGGGTGATGGGCTGAGGGGGTCACTGCTGTGTCACTGGTTACCTGGCTCCAGGTGTCCACATAGCTGGAGGCAGAACTAGTCTTGAAGTGCTCCATCATCTGGGCAAAACTTGGAGGTGTCAAATTTTTTGTCTGCCTATGGATGAAGCAAAAGAAATGGCAGAAACTTTATCACTGTGCTTAATGCTTTTTTATAGCTAAGTGTAGATATGTGAAAAACAGTTATATTTTGAAAAGTTCTTTCCCTTTTCCTTTAAGGTGTCCTGCTGTCCATGAATGAAAATGGGAATCTTTCAGAAAGCCTTGTCATGTTCTGCCAGGAATGCTTAACCATTTTCAGTTCATGGGCACTAATCTTCAGCCCTTAAATGCTCTTCTGGCAGGGATGTGAACCCCCTCATAGAAATGTCATGTCATATCTGTCATTCAGTTATCTATGTAACCTACATACTTCAGGTTTCACAGTTTTAAAAAAGTGTTTTCTTAAAAGGAATTTTCTGTATTTGAGTCTGCACTTGTTGCCTCTGGTCCTGTCAACTGGACACCACTGGGAAGAGCCTTACTCAGTCTGCCTCATTCCATCCCACCAGTTTATGCACATTGACAGCATTCCCCCTGAGCCTTTTCTTCTCCAGGCTAAACAATCCCAGTGCATCCTTCTGCTTTTCTAGCCATTCTTTCCTGCATGTTAGTCATTTCCTCGGGTCAGGGTGTGCATTGGTGTGGCTGCACAGAGAGCTGCGTCAGGGAAGTGACCCGGGTTGGAAGTAACCTGTTATTTTATGTCATGTGGTTTGAACACAGATAAGGTCTACTTGCCTGTTCCGTGAAGGCTTATGCCAATGCAAGCAAACGCCCAGCAAAGTCTGGGAACAAGGAGCAGGAGGAAGGCAAGGTGTTTCTCCTTGTCGAAGGAAGGAGTGTTTGATGGCTTGAAGTGTTTGATAATAGTCACCTGTATGACTGAACAGATGCAAAGACCTAAGGGTAAAAATCTTTGGTCAAGACTTACCAAGAAATCAAAGCAATGGAGATGGCATTTTGGCAGAGATTTCTGAAATGTCTTCCATGAGAAAATCACTCTTCTATATATTATTTCTTTACCCCCACCCCAAACATTTTCGCTCAGGAACTTCCTTAACTGATTTTGTTTCAGTGATTTTAGTACCCTTCAACAGAGACCTGCACCGTGAAATCTCCCCTGCTTTCCTGTGAACCTATCAACACTCCTAGTGTAATTTGAAAATGAATTTCACAGCTCAACCACCCATTGCATTAAGAACCACCTCCTTTAGTATGTTGTGAACCTGACTGGTAGTGCCTTCTCTTGGTGCCCTCCTGCTTTTTGTACTGGCGAAGAAAGTGAATGGTCCTCCATTCTCTTCCCCACTCATGAGTCTGTCAGCCTCTGTGATATCTTCCCTTGGTTGACTTTGAACTTTCCCTGAATTTTCTCTTAATCTTCTCCCATGCGTTCTTCTTTAGTACCTGCATACCCTTCCTCTCCTGATTCGTTACCATTGTACTATGCATTCCTATTTCTCAGATACTCCTTTTGCATTAACTCCCAAACAAATTCTTACTTCTAACTCCAACCCCTGATGTGCAATTTTACATTTCTAGTTGTAGCTCTGGGAATCCTGTGTGGTTCTGTTTTGCTGGTACCTCCTCTGGATCCAGTGCAGTTTCTTGGATGTGACCCCTTTCTGTTCTCCCTCTTTTTTCATCCTGCCACCCTTATGAGTCTTGGACTTAGTCTTGGTTTTAATCTTTTACTTTACCAGACCAAATTCATCTCTGTTCTCATATTGTTAGTTTTTTATCCTTTTCTCTTGTAGCCTTTACTTCATCTTACTTTCTGCAAGTTAAAATTTTGCTGTGAATGCCTTTTTCTCCTCTGTTGTATTTGAATCCCAGGTCAATTTTTTGTCTATTTATCTTATTTTTCTCTTCATGGATCTGCTGAATACTGCTGATTCTTAGATATGTGTTCTCATGCCTTCCGTCCCTTCTTTTGCTACATCATTAACAAGCCGTGAACTACTTTGTTTCTGCCATTGGTGTGGCAACTCTCTTCATGCTACTTTCTTTACTCATTGAGCCAGTGATAAGAGAGGGCTTGAGTAGTTACTCTTTTCCTTCAGAAACTTACCAAATTTTTACTATGACAAAATGCCTATTGCAATAATATCTATAAACTGCTGTTAGGTATTTATCGGGTTTTGGGTATACAGACACAGACTGGATGATTTCCAGCTCGTTGCTATACCTTACATTTCACAGAATTGTGTCTGACGTTAGGCATTTGTGAGACAATTATTTCTGATGTTTCTGGCATTTTTGACTTTGCTTTTTTAGTAGGTGATGTGATATCTAAATCTTCCAAAATGCAGAAGACCTCAATGAGTTTGGTTTGGGATTTGCTTATTGGGATCATTATGGGTGTTAAGAGGCTGCTGAGGGGTCCTGTCCTTTTTGGTGGATGTTCCAAGTATCTTTCTCCCCCTGTTGTATTACGTATATCTCGCCTTACTTTAGCTGTCAAGATTTGAGCCCTCTTGTACCAGTGGAGTAGCTGGGCTCTCTGTAGCAGGGAGAGGGACATGGGGTGGACCATTCTGTATTTTAAGGTAAGTTGGACTTCCTTGTGGGGATACTTCTCTCTCAAGAGAGACCCTCTATGCAAACTGAAGCAAAACAGCTAGAGCTGGATAATGTAAATATCACTATATCTACTACAGGGTTGTCTGTGGTAACAGAGGACCGGAATTACTAGTCACTGTTTCTGTGCTGATTCATATTAGCATTTTCTTGAAGTGTGTGTTGCTGACTTTGTTCCTGTCTCCCTGGGGAGCTTAGTTTTGCTTTAACAGAGGGGCTGTGTATCACTGCGTTCAGTGGCAGGTGTCACAAACAGTAATGGTTGATCCATGATCACCAGCACAGAACTATGTAGAGCAATGTACTCTTTGGAAAGTACAAAGGGTAATCACATATCCAGACAATATTTCTGTCCCTAAGGACTGAAAAATCAGCAGTTGGACTCCCTGCCAGTGTAGGAATTTTCAAGGCTTCTGGTTTGGAGACTTTCCTGGGATTGAGGTGCTTATAGGGTCCATGATTTGAAGGCTTGCAGTATGTGCTGATTGGAGATTTGTTTCTGGAAAGGAAAGCTCAGATTTTTTTTCTAGACCCTGTGACAGCAGGTACTACATAAATTAGGAAAAGCATCAGCTTTTATTAAACTTACAGAAGTGCTGCACCCACTGGAAGGCAGTTAGATTTTGGGGCCTTTCTCCCCTTTTTGGTAACAAACTCTGCTGTTTGAGGTTTTGAGATAGCAAGAAAGAACCTTTTCTTTTTATTTTTTTTTGACTTGTCTATGCTTTACTTTTTTCTTTAGTCTCCTAACCCTTGTTATATGGCCTTTTATTTGTTTATTTAACAAACATGAATGTTACTTAAAAAGAAAAATCCTCTCTTCTTCTGAGGGTTAATCAAGGGAGAAACTTTCTAACCCATGAAAGCAGGGTGAGACTGTCTCTAGTCTGAAATATTAACTAAAGGAATCAAAGGGAAATAATACCCTGTGATGAAACCTCAGGCAAGATTTGATTAAGAAAATGAAATTGCACTAAGAGTGACCCATTGTGGACTATTAAAAAGCCAACAGATGCGAGTCAAATTTGTTAGCAGTGTCTGCCCATCAGTAAGAACTTGCACAGTGTACCTAGCCTGTGAGAGATGATGCTCAGAGTGGCTTAAAGCGATGTTTAATTACTTAATGATTAAGGTTGTCTTTTTAAATTCGGTACTGCAGGGAGCACATCTAGTCTGTGAAATGCCTTGCAAGTTCTGAGGATCAGGACTGGTCACAGCATGTGGCCATGCATGGGTCTGGGCTCATGCCTTGCTTAGACTTTATGCTAATGAGTTGCCTGCAGTTCAGAGACACCAACTGATACCAACTGTTTCCAGCCTTCTCTGGCTAAAAAGGAGCTGCTGTCTGGTGCATGGCATCAGTTGAAGACTACTATGTGATAGCCATGCAGACCTGATGTGAAGTTGTACCTGGAGCAGAACGGGTAAGTTCACCAAGGTTTCAGCAGGTTGGTGTTGCTTTAAATTGATGGGATTAACTTTTCGTGCCTGTTGGCCAGAAGCGGTTTTGCACTGACTAAACCCCAGAGGTGCAAGGGCAGCTAGCTGGTTGGTAGAAGATCAGCTGAGGAGTAGCTACCTGTGTGATGATGGGTACTAAGAAAGCAGCAAAAGCTGTTTCTCTAGGGCTCATGTTGTCCCAGGTCTACTAGAGGCATGAAGAGGAAGCAGCTCACTTCTTCCCTTCGTAGAACCAGGTTTTGTAAAGCTTAGAGCTGTGCATTGGGGGGAGAGTGCATCTAGGTTCTGCTTTTGCCTCTGCAGCTGAGGATTGAATTGGGAAACTGTGGAAAGAGCATATGAACTGAGCATGAGGGAATGTAGGGAGCCTAACGCTTGACCCTTTACTCCCCTGGGCAATGCTTTTGAAATACATTTGACTCACGGGGTCTTGAGCAAACCAGGGAATGGCATTTAACAGATGAAGGCTGCATGGATGGGTCTGATGGCTGTAATAATGCATATGATTTTGTAAGTCAGCAGTCATCCCTGTGCTAGGGCTGAGCAATTTCTCTTGTGCCCCATGTGCTGTCTGGGTCCCCAGAGGTCTCTCTCAGCCTGCTCTCTGGCAATTACGCCGGCATTCCCTTGCTCTCACCGTTAGTGTAATGGCTAGCAAGAAGATCACTTATCCCTTTGCTCTTGAGTGACTACTGCTTCCATAATCTCTTTTGCATTAAAGTAATGATGAGCTGTGCATGCAATTTCTCTCCCCCTCCTCTTGTGGTGAGGAGGGTACCTGTCATTGCTTTTGTCCCATTTGTCTTTTATTGCAGATGAAAACAGGAAGAGAATTTGACAAGAGATTAGAGCAACTGTCAGATCTTGTTGTGTCCCACAATGTTCTGCAAATGCTTCTAAAAGTATGCAAATAATAGAAAATGCCAGCTGAAAAAAGAAAAACACCTCCACATTCAATTACTTTGTCTCCATGTGTAATTCCTCAATTGCAAGAAAGCAGATTCTCATCACGAACAGTCATTTTACCTGGCTTTTATGTGTTTATCTTTCAGTTAGGAGTGATATTTAAAGTAGCTATTTGATAAAATGGAGTAGTGACCATTTCCAAGCTCTCTCTCCTATAAGGGAAGAAAAAATTTTGCTTACAGGTACAGTATCTCTCCCACTCTTTAACTGCAAAGTAACAGTGATTTTACAAACCTGCTTCATCTTGTCAGTTTAAAACATCATTCTAAGACATAAGCATTTCTTTATTTTTTTTTTTTAAATATAGTGTCTATAGATGAGTCCTTACCAGTCCTGTTCTTGGGAAATGAGTTTTATAGAGCACAAATGACTGCTTGCTATGTCTGTTCCAGAAGGGTATAGAAATAACAGAGCTGGAAGTGTCCTGTAGAGGCAGGAGCCTTGCAGTACTTGCTTGTGCCCCTTCTCTCAAAGGCTGCTCAGGATGGAGGGTCCACAGGCTCCTGTGTGCTGCTCTCTTTGTTGTTACAAAGTTTTTTCATAATGTCTAAGCTGACTCTTACTGTGGTGTAATCAGCCTCATCCGCTGTAGGCACAAGAGATAATATTCTTTTCTTCTTCACAGTAACATCTTAGATACTGAATGGTGTCACTTCTGCTGTTCTTCTCGTTCCATCTCCTGACTTTTTTTCCACATTTCTGCTAACTAGTCCCAATTATATGCCTGTCTCTCTGGGTTGTGTTTTCCTGGGATTTGCTTTTTTCTGTGGCTCTTCTCTGGACTTGCTCCAGTTGGCTCATCTTTTTCTTCAGACGCAGCGCATAGGTGAGGATGTAGTACTGCAGCTGAACCTTTGCTGATGCTCAGCAGAGTGGAAGGATTACTCCACGTGTTATGTGGACCGCAGGCTTGTTTACCTGTTCCTGCCTGCTTGTCTCTGACTCAACCTAGATGGTCATCCCATTTTACCAACGGATCCTCTCTGAGGACTTTTACCTGCCTAGAAGTTCTCCTCACTGTATTTATGCCGTTATTTCTGCCTGTGTGTACAGCTTTGCATTTTCCCTGTTTTTTCTAATTTGTCCAGTTTGTCACAGTAACAGTGGATTTGAATCTCATCCTTCACTTGCTGTCTTACTTCGTTCCATTTGGTTTACAGATTTAATAAGTTGACTCTTTCATCCAGTTAAAGTCAGAGGAGAACTAGCCCACAGAATTCATCCAGGTACGTGCTATACCCTCATGTAGAACCAGTGACAGGTCTCCAAGTTTTCCATCCAGCCTGAATTAAATTCACCTAGATCATGTTTCCCAAACTTTCTTAAGAGGATGTTGTGTGAGACTATACCAAAAACCTTCTTTAAACTCAAGGTATAAACTGTTTGTGCTTTTTCCCAAGCCACGAAGCCTGTTACTTTGTTGTAGAAGGAAATGAAATTTGTCTGAGGTGATTGGTCATGATGAATCTGTTTCTTGTTACTTTGTGTCCCCAATCTCTTGGTGCTCTTTTTGGATTTGGCCCACTCAAAGGGCTTTTGGGATTTATTATTTTTTGTCTCGACTTTGCAGTCTCTGGGACAGGCTCTGAGTTTATCTCTGTGTTCTGGAGAAGTATCTGGTAAATCCAGAGCCCTCCCGAAGTCTAAATGCCACGATTGTGCAAATTCAGTGTCAAGAGAATAAAAAAATAGATTATTTTTTTTTTTTAATTTCTCCCCCCAGGAACCTTTGCAAGATCCAGAAAGTTAATAAACTGTCCAGGTGCACAGTGTGTCAGCTGATCCTGTGATCTGTGCAGCAGCTGACAGCTAGAAAAAGAGTATTTGGTACTGTTACCTGGAATATTTTCTGGATTATTTAGATTGCACCCAAGTAGAAGAAACGCTGCTACTGCAGATAAACAGAATATCATATTTTCCCCTGATGCCTCATGCATTTGTAGCTAAATGAATGAAATGACAGGAAGAAAGTTGGATCCAATATATAACATAAACTTTGTTCGATTCATGACATGGTTAAAATGAAATTATTGTAGTTCTGTGATCTGCTTTTTCATATGCTGTGTGGTGGAAAAAAATCTTTATGGATGAGAAGTCTGAGTGTTTTCTAGATACCTGTTTATAGTGAGAAAGTAAGTGTGTGATAAAGAAACAGAGCTGAAGTGGTAGCATCTCAGTGAATTAGGTCATCTTAGTATGGGTGTTTTGCAGGGCTTCAGCCTGTCCCTGGCAAGGTAGATGTTCGATGCCAGTGGTTTTCAGAGAGCAGGAGCACTGAAGGATATTAATCCATTTTTAAGCTGTATTTTTAAAAGACTTTTTAATGAGTTGAAACTGAGCCCTAAATTTTATTTTAATCTAAAATCTACTTCATTTGCTGAATGCTATCCCATCTGAAATACACTTTATTTACTGAAAGTTGTTTTATTGAGGTGTGGTTGCAGAAGGCTTCTGCTGGTCCTCCTCATTTTACACAGTGTGGCTTAGCTGACTTATTCAGTTTATTTCTTGCCAGAACTCTGAAAATAGTGTTACACATCTCACACCTTGATTTATCAGATCTGAGGCATGTTTTCTGCCTGCGTGTTAACACTGTAAGAGCAGGAGAGTTGATTATATATCTAGTTTTGTGAACAGCCTATGGGAATACCCTCTGTATACAATACAATGTGTAGACCTCTCATGATTTCAGAGAAGGGTCTCTAGCAGGATGGGTTTCAGACACTTGGATGTCTGTGCTGTTTTTTTCTGACAAAGCCTTTGGACTGGTGGATCTGCAAAGTTTTCCCTGATATAAATTTTTTGTCAAGAGTTTGTCTCTTCATTTTTATTTTTTTTTCTGAAGTCTGTCGGTTTGAGGAAGAAGACGTGTTTCTTAATATTTTTAGTGTTTGTTTCCACCTCTTTTACAGAACATTAACTGGTTGAACTTTAGTCTTCACTCACATGCATTTTTAAAATACAAAAATCTTTGTGGCTGTGAGTTACAAAAGGCTGCAGATTGTCAGTGCTGGGTGCAGAGCCATGAAGTGTGGAGAATTGATATCGTTAGGAGGTGCAGTATATCTTGCATAAAACATAATAGATATTTTATTTGACAAGATTTAGCATTAATACAGGACAGGATTGCTCTTCATGATGAGTCTTTAAACATTCATTTATATGTTTCCTCATTCAGAGCTTTTATTACCAGTGATTCAAGTTGTTTCATGAACCATCGAACTTACTTTGTCCCTGATCTGGCAAAGATTTAGCCATATCTTTAATTTTGAAGCAAGAAGACTATGCATGCTGATTAGAGAGACTCTGCTTAAAATTAATTTGAATGGGCGAAAGCAGAGTTTGTGTCTATCAGATTTTGCTCAGGGAGCACAAATGCTTAGGATTTGGCTACTGGGAGGATTTAAGATACCTCATAAGTCCTTAATAATTTAGTGGTGGCTTTTTGTTATAGCTTCTCTTTCTTTTCATTTGAAGGATGCAGGAAAAATAAATATCAGAGTTTTAAAACACAGGGGAATAAATACAAGGTTTCGGTACCCGTCATTCACTTTAAAGAGATGCTTAGATGATTTTTTTGTTTAGTTATTTTCTTTGGAACTGTACTTCAGCTCCTTAGTAGTCTGTTTAATCAAGGTCTTAATCTGACCATATATGTATGTCTTGGATCATTGTTTGATTCATTTATCTTATTAAACCACATGCATTTTATGCAGCTCTTGCAGTTAATAGTTTTCTCCTGCCTTCTGTGCTTTTTGAAATTATTTGACTTGGGAAAAATTGTTGGGCAAGGTTTTTTGGTAGCTAGATAGTCTAAAAATGAATATTAGATTTTTTCACATATGTTGTTTCTCACTTTGAAGCCCTTAACTCCACTGTTTCTGAGAACATTGCTGAAAAAAGTGACATCTCGGAAAGCATTGTGTGAATTACTAGTAAGTGTTGGTGGTTTAATAGTGACCTCAATGTTTGTCACTTCTCTTCTTAGATTTGCTAGGATTTCAAAACATTTGATTTTTCAAGGAAAAATTTCTCCTCCTCGGCTTCTCTTCGTCCTTTCTTGAGTCGACAGTGAAGATGCGAGGCTGGATCTGACATGATCTCCATGGCAGCACACATTAGTCTCCATGGCAACATATTTCACAAACAACCCTACAACTTTACTACAGTGTCAAACAAAAGGAGAAGCCCGACTGCTGGAGCAGGCTCTGATCAAGGTTAAAATTAAAAAGAGGGGGAAGGGAGGAAACATGGGAAGAGGCTGGGTGAGATAATGACTTCTTGCAAATTGTCCTTTTAAAGCTTTTGCTCCAGGGTAAGCACATCACTTAAAAAAAAAAAAATTCTCCAGTGCATAATTACTGTGCTACCCAGCTGCATTCCTGTACATGAGTAGGTAAGTGATGTGTTGTCACAAGTCTTTTGTCCCAAGATACTTCTTTAGCCTGGTTTTGGAAGGAAATGAGGTTTAAAGAATAACCACCCTCTGTTCTGGTTGTCTCTTTGTCTCTCTCCTACCATACCCTCTCCCCTCCAGCACTATTGAATTTGATAGAGGGGCCAAAGTTGAGGAGGTAATTAAGTTCCCCTAGGTGTTACGCAAGCTGGGTCCTGGATCCCTGTTCAGTCCCTGGAAGGAGGCTGTGGGTACAGTGAATTACAAGGTATCTAAGCTACATGGGTGTAGTAAGCAAGGTTATAAAGCCTAGTTCCTTTGATGGTCTGAATTCAAGAAAATGTTTAAGCACGTGCTTAGTGTCTCTTTCTCATGAGATGCTTTTCTAAACTGCAAAATAAGGGAACTATGAAAGGCTGATACTGAGAAACAGTTAAGGTTACTTATATTTTAAGATAATGGTACTGGGAAGGCAGGATGGGAAATACGTAAGGACTGCAAGGTGTGAAGGGGCTTTCAGCTGTAGACTGAATATAATTCATACTTTGGGTATGCCCTCCTGCTCCCTGCCCTGTATTTGTTGGGCTACTAGTGGCAACCAAATGTGAAAGTGACTCACCCCCTGCAGACCTCTGCTTACTGCACATAGTATTAAAGTGGCAAGATACCCTTTCAGAAGGAAAGGGAAACAATTGTCTTACAGAATTGTTTTGTTCTTCTGACTCTTGGAAATGATCCTGGTGGAAATGGTCTGTTGAACAGAGTTAAATTAAATGGTTAAAGATGTACATAGTCATGATTTATTGCCTGCCTTTCCATTTTACCTGATTACTGCTGTTTTCAGAAGTGACTAGTATTTTTTTTTTAAGGTTCTTGGTTTCCCTAAATCCCCTCAGAAGCTAGTTTTTAGGGGGTGTCCATGTTCTGAAAATTAAGTCCTTTGAAGCTTCTGGTGAAACAAAGATGCATGCAAATGCTTCCCCTATTAAAAGGCTTTCCTATAGCAGTGTGAACTGTGTAACCAGCCAACACTATGCTTCTGTTTTTATTTTTTTTTTTTAAGTAATAGCTGGGATAAATGACTAAGCTTCCAAAATAACATTAATGAAATTTTTCTGTAGATGAGCTGCCATCTCAAAAATGTAGGAGGGTTGATGTGGAAATTCAGACATTCTAATTTAGCACCATTTCATGGTGGTTATGTTGTACCCTATCTAGACATCTCAGGGGGCTTAGTCCCTTCCAGACTGACAACCCACAGAACTTGTCTTTGGTTGGTTCCTGCCTAGCTTTTAGCCTCCTTCCTGCCCTTAAGATTTCCTGATTATTTTTTTTTTAATTTTTTTTTTGTATGTTTGACCAGGACAGGATTGATGTCATGGTTTGCCAGGATTATGATTTCAGTATGTATTCCCAGTACCTTTCTGTGAACTGTGGTAATGTCTTGCTTTCTTCTTCCTGCTTTGCCTCAGCGTGTTAAAATTGCAGTGTGTGCTCGCTGCTGAAGAACTACCAACATATCCATCCGAGTGAAAACTGTGAGTCTGTCCATGGATTGTAAAAATAAACTTGTTCCATTGAGCTTTCATGTATCAAGAGGTTTACAAATGTAAAAATGCAATATAAAGGAAATGGATTTTTGAATAATTCCTTAATCTGGTTTTCAGTGGTCAGGATGTTCAGCTGCATTTTCTGTCTTCTCCCTAATCACTTTCATATTAAAGATTAATTGCATATCATAGAGAATCCTTGATTAAGCCAATGAAAAGAGAGAGCATAGCTGTGTTCATTAGAAGCAGCGTGAGAAATAATAATGAGCAACTGCCAGGCTTCCTTATCTACCTTACAATAGACACACAAAGGACATGTATTTCTGTGATGCTTCATTTGCTGTTGTTAAACAAAAAAGAATCATTTACAGTTTTACCGGGAAGCTCCCTTATTAACAAAACACAATAAATTACTCTGCTTCATACTCCTGCTCTGATAGAAGTTTAACAGGGAAAGGAATTAATGTTTTACAGGTATGTTTTGCCTCTGACTCCAATAGAATCCAACTAGGTGATTTATGAAGGCATTTTTATTTTAGACTTTGTCATTTTGACTAGGACTTTATCTTTTGCTGTGTGCCTCTTTGCAGTGATTTTTGTCCTGAGTTCTGGGGTACTGCATGTAACACATCTATCACAACTGTAAACCTGCAGAATTTGCTTCCCACTGCACCAGCAGATATATGTGTGTGTGTACAATTTTACGCCCCGAGTATGCTGCTCATGAGCTTTCTCTGCTGGCCTCTGTAGAGAAGGAATGTGAAAGGCACAGGATGTAGAAAGAGCCGTGTCAGGAAATACGTCAATAGCAGGGGCTATATATGCCAAAATTAGAGTGACTTTGTATTATAAAGTGAAGCAGTTAAAGGATGAGATTTGTTTGCGAGGCAAAATGGTCGTTGAAGGCACACCTTTGTTTCTAACAGGTGCTGGTACTGCTAGATTGCTATTCAGCAGTAACATGTGGCTGTTACTTAAAGGGAAAGTTTTCTTTCCACTACTGAATGAGTTTGTCCTGGACCTGTGAGCAAGAGTCATGAGGCTGCAATCATACTTAGTATTGCTCATAGTCTGTAGCAGGAATTCTGAAACCTCTTGGAAATGGAGCACTGTCAAGTCTCAATTTCTCTTGGACCACCTGGGGTTTTCTCTTAAAAATTTGAGAAGAATCCAATTAGATTGAGTGAATTGAAGCCCGTCTCATCCACCCCATGGGAGTCATTGGATCAATGTCATTTGGGATCCATGAGCAGAGTGTCATCTTTGTCTTGAGTGAATGACAAAAGAAGAGGCCTCTGGGCTGGCTTTCCTGTTCTGCTGTGTTTATTGTTTTCTGCCTAAGGCTTAGAGATTCAACCAGTAAACAGAAATGTCTGATGCTGAAAAGGCAGCTGAATTACTTCTCCTTCAAAGACCTGTAGAATCAAGTCACTGCAAAACAGGAAGTTGTCCCAAGACTCGTCTGATGCTTGTTCTGCACACTTGCTCAAGGATGAGTCCTAGACGCCATTGTTTTGCATATGTTGTGGGGAGAATACGTAGATGGGTGTCAGAACACATGAAGGTGGTCAGGTAGGAAGAAAAGTTCCCAGAGTTGAAGTCCTTTACTTACCCAATAGGCGGGCAGCAAAGCTGAATTCTTGGTTGAGAAGATAAATTATCTCTAGGGAGTAATTAGCAACTGCCAAGGTGACAGGTTCAAGACCTCCTGAAACCAAAGGCTGTTTCATGATTAAAGAGCGCTGTGGTCATCTGTGAATCAATACAATTTTTTCCATTGATTGTCAAATAGCAGTTAGGAATAGCTGCTTATTGAGTCATCTGTGTTTGCATACCTTTTGCTATCATTGGACTTTACAGATCACTTTTTAACACTTCTCCTTCCTTCCTTTTTTGAACTAACATGAGTAGTACACTAAAGGGAATAGCTAACCTATTTATCTTGCATTTCTCATGAAGTCTCTAGGCAGCTTATTCTAATCGCCTTCATCTTCCAAAATGTCTGCACTGTATTCAAAAAAAGATTAAGGGGAGAGAAACTTCAGTCTGGGCAAACACTTAAACACAGCAGCAATAAACCTTCCAATTTAGCTTATCTCTACTGTAAAATTTGAACCAAATTGAATTGTGTGAATGGCTGTTTAGATTGTCACACGGCTAGTTCATGTGTGCATGTACAATTGAACTGTATGGCTTCACATGGCAATCTTTTTGATGCAGGCTAAAGGAATCCCTTGCATTTCAAAGTTTGCTTCCTTTTTTATTCACAAACAGTGATGGGTCCCAAAACACATTGGATTTACTTTATCTGCTTTCTAAAGGTTTCTAGAGTAGATACTGTGATTGTCACTTCATGGATTTTTTTTTTTTTTTTTTTTTTTTTTTTTTTTGCTGTTGTTGTTTAAGTATAGGAATGTGTTACAATTACCACGAATGCCTAAGGCAATGAATTCTGAACTTTTAGCAGCACCCATTGTATTCACTTCTTAGACTCCTCTTTTGCATGCCAAATATTTGATGGAATTACAGTTCTAGCACAGTGAAAGGGAAGCGTTATCTACTGCTTTTTCAGAATTTCCCAGCCTGGGGCATCTGTCTTTGCAGATGACAGCAATAACACAAAGCACTCTTATCCCAGTAACCTGAAGTGCTCTGGATCTCAGACACATTACAGATTTACTTTATTGGTACCCTGGATGGAAAGAACTGCAAACTCATCATTATAAAGAGATATGCAAATCCCTCTTTTGTTTTCAAAGAAACCATTTAATTGTCTATTTTTCATCCTCAGATTTTTCCCAGCAGTTTCATTAGCTGACATGACAAAATGCCGGCTCATCTCATATTTAAATATAGGACCAATTTGAAATAATATATCTTTACTTTGGGAGCAAATTCGTCTGTTATTATTCTATGAATAATGTCCAAAAGAAAGAACCTAAGCCCTTTTCTCCTGTTTGCAAGGTTGACAGAAAATTGGTACTTTCTGTAATAAAATAAAGTCTTTTGTTGATTTTTTTTTAATTTTCTGCAACTGTAGACGCTTAAAAAGTGATCAGAAAAATTTAAAGAATCCTACAAAGTCTAGCACCTAGATCGACTGCTTCAGTGATCTATGTGAAAAGCAGAAATGTCTTAAACCTTACATTTTGGGCCACAGTCCTCTGCTGAGGGATGAAGGTAGGTATCTTCCTCCATCTCCTTTGCTCCTTAACCAAAAAATCCCTCTCAGAGG
>WKFP01013356.1:190354-311048 GCA_011057875.1 Pterocles orientalis | reverse complement strand
AAGGGACTTTAGATCAGGCTCCTCAAGACTCTTGAGTTGAACACCTAAGTGTGTGATAAACCCTGGCAGCTGAGTAACTCCACTGATATAAAGCACTGATCCTCACAAAGGTGTGGGGATTTAGGATTTCTGAGAAACTTGCCATCGACGTGAGTGAGCCTACCATCAAGGCCAGGTTTGTGTACTTCACAGCATCAGCACCCTAAGGCTCAGAGCACCTCTCGATTACAGACACCTGCACAGTGAAGGGATGTACTTGCTGCCCTTCAGCTGGGTTTGTAACAAGGACTTTAAGTAAAACTGAATACCACTCTTTTTGGCATCCCTGTGGCCACTTTCTCACAACTCTGTCCACACGGCAGTGGCTGCTTCAGAGTTGTTCTTTTCTCATCAACTTTGTAGAGTTATTGGGGTTTTTTTTTTGGTCGAGTCCCTGTATTTTCTCCTTGCTATGTTTCTTTTGTGTGGGAACTTTGTAATTCCTTGAAAAGTGGGGTCATGGTTATTGTGGCATCTTCCCTGTAAAATTCAGGATGCACAGCTTCAATTAATGAAGACAGTTTGTCCTTTTCAGAAATTATCCCAGCCTGCAGTCATGGGACGGGCATAGGAGATGATGATAACTTTTTTTTTTTCTTACATTGCACCATTACCATAGTGTAAGGTGATGATTGAAGCATGTGTTGTGTGAGGTACAAGAACAGAAAGCAGAGAGCTGTTTTCCATTCATCTTACAAATTTTTTTTTGTGCCGTTGCTTGAAGATAGTCCTTGAGGACTATTTGGGAGTATTTGGAGATGAATGAAGGCAGAATGGGGAAAAGGAGCTGTGATGGCTAACTCAGCCTGTGATGGTCACTTGGAAACCAGAGTCTACTGAAATAATTTAGACCTGACTGGCTGCTGTTCTTTTCTTGGGGGATTGATTAACTCTCCAGAAATCGTCAGTATTTCTGCAAGAGAAAGTGTGAAGGAAATTCGTTGTCATCTCTTATTGAGGGATCCTGCAGTCTCATTTCTGAAAATCTGGCTTCTGGGGTTTACTCCCAAGTGAATCTTTGTTATTTCACTGCTCAGAATGCTCCAATGGGGTTTGGCTTTGGTGGGGATATTTTTTAGAGAAGTACTAAATGCAACTTTCACAAGGGCTTACCCAAACATCATGAGGCTTGTTCCAGATCAGGATTGATTATTCCAGTCCCAGCAACTGAGATCTTACTTTACATAGATTTTAAATCTGGACTTAGGTTTTCTTTCCTAAACTTTTTGGACAGAATTACAATGTGTCTTTACAGAATCCCACCATGGATAAAGTAAAGTTTTCTTTAAAAAAAACCCCAACTTTCTCATAGCTCAAAGTTTCAACTGGTGCAGAAGGGAATTAAACCTTAAAATCTGTTGAGAAACAACTAGATACGGTAAATTGTGCAAGCTAGCGTACCGCTGCCTTGGACAGGTTTGAATCTGAGAAAAAGCTATGGAGATAACATTTGTCATTTTCTTATGGAAAAAATAACCAGTGAAAGGACCTAAATGGGAAAAGAAGAAAGATAAATTTTATGTGACACTGGGACGCTACACAGTCGAAAAACAACAATGTCTGCTTCTTTTAATGTAATGTTGAGGCAATATACTTTTCAGCGATTCTCAGAGTGGTCTCTAAAATATAAAGATCTAAGTTTTCTTCAGGTTATCGTTCCAGTGTCACACAGCAAGCAGTACTTTATCACTTTCACTTCAAATGTGAGGTTGATGGCCCTGTGGTGTTAGAGGATATTCCTCCCCTGTAATTTGTGATCCTGTAATAGTTGTTTCTGGGTCTTTTTTCCTTGGACTCTTTTTATTTTTTTTGAACTTTAGAACTTTCAGAAACCTCCACAAAAAAATAGTCATTCTCCCTCTGCCCTGCTGTGTAACAGTCCTCGAAGGAGGCCAAGTGATTGCACTGGCTGTAGTGATGGCAGAGATGATGAGCACCTCCCGCTCAATACTTTTGCAGCTTGTGCCTCTGAGGTAAGAGGAATTGGCATGCAGCATCTTTAGAAATACAGTAATTTGCAATTAAGAGATCATAGTCCAGGCAGCCAGTCTTTACCGCTTTTTCTTGGACAATCTTAACCCGTGCTCTTTCAATGTTGGGATGGGGCTTGGTGTAGACCTATCTACTTTCTTCTCAGCTCAGTGTAAGGTGAGAATTTTAGAGAGGAGAAGAGGGCAGAGGCAGTAGATTCTGATACTCTGTCCTATGTAGCTGATGAAGAACCACAGTTCAGCAGGTTTTGGTCATGTCCAAGCTATACCTTCTGAATGGAGGTCCAAAGAACATCATCCAAGTTGGTGAGGAGGCAGTAGAGGGAGGTGTGAGTGCTGTTATCATTCCTGTGCCTCAGATTCTTCAAAGTCACTTTCAAAATACCTTTTTTTTGACGAAGAAAGCAAGAAGGGGTGTGATTACAGCAAGGGGCAGAGCATATTTCATCGATTCTTCTGGAGGCTCCTTAGAGTTGAGAACGGGACTGGGCAAATGCTGGTACAGTGTGACGCTTAAGTTCTAGTTGTCTTTTCTCACCAGCCAGCTGGTCTGTCTGGCCATGGGGTGCAGAGCACGCGATCCTCTCTGGGATAGCGGGAGATGATATAGGGATTCCTGCTCCGTGTGTGCCAGGAGCTGCTGTGTTTCTTAGGCATGTCTGTCAGAGATCACACTGGAGTGACAGTTCTCAGAGCCATGGCTGATGACAAGCTGTATCTGTGGGGGGGGAACCAACAAGGATGTCTACAGAAGGAGAAAAAAGCTCCATTCTCTTATATCACTTTCAGAATAATTGCCCGGATCACAACATGACTTGCTTTCAAGTCCAAACTTAAAATAAAACCTGGATTTGTCTTTTTCTATTTGTTTTTCTGTCACCTCCATGATATGTAGGAGGCACTTTAAAAAAGGCTCACGTTAGTGTTCTCGTATTACTTTTTTGCCCCCTGTTGTGACAATTCCTCAAAATAACGACTTACCTCTGACGTTCAAAGTGACTTCTTTGGTGAGGTTTGCACAAAAATGTTTTATTGGGGGGAAGGGGAGATCAGTGTCTGGAGGAATATAATCAGGGAAGTTGTCTCTAGTTCAGAGTCTGAATTAAATTTTACCTAGCTTTAGGCTGTCTTCTTTCAGATCTATCCTTTAGGGCTCAATAGCCAATTAAATAATTGCCTTACTCCCACTATCTGGACCAGGAAAGCAACCTGCACCAAGTATTGCCATCCCTTCAGTGTGTTGTAGTTTTGACACAGTGCAAAAAAGTAACGCGGGCGAAATCATTGGTCAGGTTGATAAAGTGCTGTGAGGAGAAAAGAAAAAAAGCTGAAGCTGCTGGGCTGCATTTTGACATAAAGCACAGTAGAAATTGGGCAGTGTCACTTTCTCTCTAGACTCTAACTTGTTGGTTTACTAGTTTTATTTTTGAGGGCTTTAAATCAACCTGAAGAAATGTAGCCCCTTGCCTTTGGATGATCTGTGAAGCTGAATCTAGGCTGCGTGCCTGGGGCTGGAGCAAAGCTAAAGGTGCTTGATGCTACGTACTGCAACTCCAGGCTTCGGTGATTCTGTAAGGATGCCAGATTAATAGCGTTACTGGGGATGTTCTCTTAATCAGCAGTCAGATCACATAGATTTACTGTAAAGTACTGAGGGCTGTTTCCTGGGCAGTTTCCTGGGGCTGCTTTTTATCCAGCCTGTGTTGTTGGGTTGGGGTCAGCTTGCAAAGTGTCTGAGTTCTGTCTTCCTCCAATGCCATTGTGGTAGCAACAAAGGTGAGGGTGTAACAAAAACAAGTCAAAAGGTTTGATCACTTCTGGTTATTCATATCTTTCGAACTCGGAGGTCCTGGTCCTTTGGAGTTGCTTTGCAGAACTTTAAGAAATTTGTAAAATCACCAGCTTGTATTTTTAATTTTGGGCTATTCCTTTCCACGGAGACATAAAAATTGCTGCCTTTAAATTGCTTTAAAGGAATGGAGGATAGCAATGAGGCTAATCTAAGTGGTTTATATATGAGAGAAAGTAGTTTTGTGGTGTCTGCAAGTTGTAATTTTAAGAACAAGGAAAGCTCAGTATTTGTAACCACTGACATTTAAATTGGTGGTAACCTAATTTTTGTAACCGAGTTTAAATACATGGTGAACTTGGACCAAATTCATTTCTACAGCTTTATTAACCTCAAAGTAGTTTAATGGGAGACACCCTAGTCTACTTTTCTTTTTGACCATTGTATCTTAATTTTTAACTTGTCTGTGTTGTTGTTTGTAAAGGAGAAATACATTAAATTTGTGTTATTCTGTGGAAAAAAGGAAGTTTTCAGGAACTGTGTAGCCTCTATCTCAGGAAACAGGTATGTGGAAATTCTGGTTTCATTTTACATGCGACAATTGGTTTCTTTCCCTTCGCAAACAGTGGCTCTTAGGCCACCATAGGTAGAGACTGGTGTAGTCAAAGGCAATTTAAGAGGTGAGCATTTGAGCCAGGAACTTTGACAAGGAGCTGCCAATCCCAAGTGCATTATCCCGATCTGCTTGAGAAGCAAAAATATCTGGTACCCAAAACAGAGAAACAAAAACCCTGGTGAAAATTCAACGTGAAATTAAATAAAACTAGTCCCAGATCAATACTGTAGGCAAAGAGGGGAGGCTTCATGTAGAAGTCAAGTGCCTTTGTGTTGGTGCACGACAGGAGAGATGCTGGCCTGCCAGCTGCTGATGAGCAGAAGGCTACCTTCAGTCATGAAGAGTCTCTGCAAAAGCTGTGTGCCTCCTCTGTGTGCTTTGTGCTCAATTCATAAAAAAGCTGGTAGATGGTATACATTGTTTATGACTTCTCTGTATCCCTGCAACTCTTCATAAGTAGACAGGACATAGATATTCATTGCCAGGCACATTTGCTTTGGCTCAGTATGGTGTTAACCATTGCTACCTGAATTGTAGTAACTTGGAGGATAGGCCAAGGGCTGTGACATGTGTTGAGTCTTGTAAGATCCATTTAACCTCAAGAAGAAGCACCCATTAAGATTTTATCAAAAAAATAAGCTCTTTCCCTCATCCCAGGTGGTAGCTACCTGTCAAGGAACCCATAGGCGACTTTCCAAGGAGAGTCTGGCTTATTAGATTTCACCAAGACAAAATTAGAAGATTTCCATATCTCAGCTGAAGTTTACGAGTAGTAAGTCATTTTTCAGAGTATCTTAATTAGCTGTAATTCATGATAGCTTGTAACATGTAAGGATCTGTGACGGTTTCAGTTAGCTGGTTGTGAAATGGAGATGGTCCTCAGGGGGAATTCTGGGCGCTAGAATCCACTGGTTATTGGCACAGCAAGAGCAAGCGGGGATGAGATGTGAAGTGATAGCTGTGTGGTTGACTACTAAGTGATCAGAAGAGATTTTGGAGTAAGCATGGGGAAAAAACCCATTGCTTGTCATTATCAGCATATAGCACTTATGAGTAAATAGCCTTTTCAAAAGAAGATGAGTAAATGTCTTGAAAACACTTTGTGGTTTCTTTGATTTCAAATATAAAAATACTTAGAGGATAACAAGAATTTCTGTGACTTACAGACCTAAATTATTTTTTTCGAGGAGAATTTTATTTTTTTGTCACATTTTATCACATTATCTTTTGAATATGTGTTGAGTTTTGACAACCTTTCTGGTACTATCTTCAGAGGTCAGAGCTCTCATAATTCAGAGGGTAGAAACATTTCGAAAGATCTGAAAGATGGCCTTAAAGCAAAGGCAGTGGATGGATGCTTAAGTGGCAAGGAGTCTATTCTGAGTGCTTGGAGAATGTCAGATTAACATGGCGTGCAAAGGCACACTGTACTTCACCATTTACAAAGTAAGGATAATTCATATTTCCATTTTCTGTCTTTTTAAATCAGGCATTTTTGAGCAGATATTTTCTCTTCACCTGTGTTTTTCTAACTGCTGCTACAATGGGATCATGATCCTACCCATTGCTTCTGGTATCGCTACAACGTTCTGCCTTTGAATTAAGGAGCCCAAGATCTTCACAGCCTGATTAAATCTGATGGGAAGCTTTTCCAGTTTTCTCCAGACACTTTTCATTCTTAAACCTGGTTCCTACATGGACACGCATTTCTTAAAATACGACTATTGGTGGGGAAAATGCAGAAGTTGCGTAATGAAGAAGTTGGGATACTTTTTTCCCCAAAGGACTTTTCTTGATCTCTATGCCAAATGGATCTCTTAGAATTTCACTGCTTATAGCTACTCATAATGAATTAATGAGTAATTAAAATGTTATTAGGAAAAAACATGGAGTTTTAGCCTTTGGAAAATGTAGTGCTCATTTTACTTTCTGCTAGAGTAGAACTTGTGTAAATGTGAAGGGTGTGATTCCCTTCTCCATTGCGTTAATGCTAGCCTGATGTAATTGCTTTTGTTCCAAATTTACAGGCAGATGTAAAATTGGTGTAACTAGATGTATGAAATGGCTAGTAAATGTCAGGGTATTTATGTTGTCTTTGTAGCCTGTTCACTGGAGAAGAAAGTATCGTGGGAACTGGATGTGAGGCCTCTAATTATTTTATTAAAACTTTCCATTGTAAGAATGCTTTGGAAACCTTTTCTGAGACAGAGAAACAACTTTTTTTTTTCTGAAAGAGCTTTTTGAGTTTGAAAGGGAGAAGGCACTTGAGGTAATAAAGTGTCTTCTTTGCCATATATGAAATCCCACTAAGGCTTGCTTCAGTGATAAACTGTTAAAATTGTTTCTTCACATATTTTTCATACCCATTGCCCCTTCCTGCAAACATTTTGGCAAGTAGATGGCTTTGCACTCAGGCATGCTCTAAGTTATTCACCTGTACAGATGTTTGCAGGACCCAGACTAATATTTATTCCCAGGCTGAGTGCATTTGACAAATCTCAGTGGGATACAAGGTTTTGCAACAGTTCTCAATCTCTGAGAATCCAAAAAATTCTCCTCCCTTTCAATTTTAGATTTACCTTAGGCCCAAGTATATTAAAAATAACCATCAGCGAAATCTGTATCCCTTGAGAGCATCTTCTTGGCTGTGTGTTCTTCCAACATGGGTCTTAGCCTGTCTCTCCTGAAGAAAAAGTTCTTGGCCAGGTTTCTCACAGGTTTTGTTAGTCTTGCACGGAGCGGTTTTAGTTGAAGTCATGGGTGATGGTTAGATGCAAGATGCTATGCTGTCCTTTCTGCTGTTTGCGAGACAGGAATTGGTTATGGAGAGGGTGTTTCTATGAACGAAACTTCCTGCCCACCCCATTAAGTCTCTTGTGGATGTGCACATATTCTTCATCTGCCTGGCTTTCGGGTGCATCTATGCTGTGAGCTGGAAGGGGGCAGCCAAGGCGGCTCCATGCAAGCTGGTGCGTGGTTCTGCATCACGCAAGCCAATGCACAGATCTCTTCTGCAAGCTCTTGCATCTGGGTCTCCTATCTATAATTCTTTATGGCACATCCCAAGTGCTCAGCAGCGTGAGTCAAGAACCGGGAGCCAAGAAATTGTCTTATGAAAAAATAAGGGTTGTGGGAAGGTTTGTCTTGTAACTTTTAGGCCTTGAGGGTTGACCTTTTCCAGATTCTCTGGAAAATTAAAGCTAGAAACTCAAAATATAGAAAGGAAAGATTTTCATTTGTTCATACAGCTCCAGGGTTGAGTTTTTTAAGAATATCAAATATTGTAAAAGCTGCAATTAACTCTTAGTTATTAACTCTGCTCTTTATCCCCTCACCCCAAATCCCTGTGAACGCTCCAAAATAGGGTGAATGTTTTTCTGGCCACATATTTACAATACTCTTGCTCTCAACTCCATCTTTTCCTTTGTTGCCTCTGAATAAGACCTAAAGAATGTTTTTTTTTCCACTAGACTGAAAAACACCATGTTGGCTGGAGAAACTGCCAGACATAACATATCAATCACGGCAAGCTGAAACGCTCAGAAGTGTTCTCTGATGGAAAAATGCATCCTTTCAATTCATTTAATGAGTGCTGCCTTATCTTTCAAGTTACCACGAGCACAATCTCACTTTAGTTGTCGTGATATGCGGTACTTTTTAATAAAAAAAAAATCTGTAGAGAGACATCAAGTAAAAGTTATGCTGACAAATCAGGATACATTTATACATGCATACATACGCATGTGTACACACAGGTTTTATTTATATATAAAAAAATAAAAAACGAGTCATGCAACACAGTAATATCAATATTTGTTCAAATTGCAAAATAAGTTCCTGCTACATTCTGTTTTCTGAATACAGTGAACAGTAACGGGGAGTGAAACTCTAGATGGTATTTTGCTGCTTGTATGCAGAATCAGTAGCACTGGGAAGCCTATTTCAAGAGAGGTTGTTTTGGAAAACATTTCCCGCACGTGTCTATTGTCCCATGCAAAGCCTGTTTCTACCTGAGTTGCATTCAAGAACAAATTTGACTTGAATGGTCACCAGTCTTTTGATTCCACTTTATAGATTACCATCTTCACTATGTGATTTTGAAAATTATTAACTTTCCAGGCACCTTTTAGGGAAGCAAATGCTCTGACTAGTAGAAATGAGTTATTAAAAAACAAGCCTCACACCTTCCAAAATACATTATGCTCTTAAAAATATCTTGTAACGTAAAAAGTAATGCCTTTCCTTTTTAAATAAAGCTGACAGAAAGGGAACAATGTACAGCAAAATCAGTTTGTCTTTGTTTAAGTAGGTCCTGTTCGCGGGGTGCTCCTGTGCTAATTGTAAGGTTGGTGCTGATTTGGCATGAGTTCTGAATGATCTTGTTACAAAATGCAATATTCCAGGCAGCTGATATGACATACATTTCATCAATGTTAATTTAATTTATTTAAATTCTTTATATTTAATTATTTTTTTAATCAATGTTTATTATGTTTATTTTGGAAAGGACACAAACAATTTTTTCATGGGAATTACCTGGAGAGAAAGAATTCCACTGTGCTTGTTCATCAGCACGATTTGCCTAACCTCTTTTTCTTGATTTCCTTAATACAAATTAGATCTTTCTTAGATTATAGTTCATAGGTCGCTTGTGGTTCACTGGGTTCACTTGTTTGGTATTTCGCTTCAAAACGGACAAGCCAAGTATTGGTTCCTGAGGGGAGTTTTGGGTTTTGTGCATATCAGCATGAAACTCGCGTACATCTGATAGAAAACATGCTGCTTTAGGGTAGTCACATCCTGCTGGTTATTTTTAATGGATGACTATGCTTATATGCCACAATCTAGAATATGTATTAGTAGAAATTAAATTGTGTGAGGGAAATTAACTGGAGGATTTGGGGGAGTAAAAAAAAAAAGAAAAAAAACAGAAGCCAGCTGAAAAATGATAGGTTTATACTGAAGGTTCTTTTAGTTTTAGGAACAGGAATGAATTTCTCAGTTACTTCCTTTTTATGTGGCTAAAGAATATACTTCTGTGGGTTTTTTTTGTTTTTTTACCAGCAGTCTTCAAGTTAAATCTGATCACTGGAATTCTGCTAGGGAATTACTTTGATATCTAAATTAGTGTGTGTAAATTATGCATGCATGAGCACAAGAAATAATTTTGTGTTCATAACAGCCAATTGTACACTCAGATGAATGTTTGCATGCATAGTCACCCATTTGGAATCAGGCCCAAACTAAATTAGAATTAATACCATGGGTTAGTTCCAGGATTTAGCTCTCAAGTCTATTTATAATGATGTAATATACATTAACAATATCCACTTCTGCAGACTGCGTTCTGCAGAGGCTGTTCTAGCTGCAAACCTGGGGAGCTGCTACAATCTCACGCCATCAGGTAAACATGGCAAATTGGAGGTAAGGGGCTGGTACAGCAGGTGTAGAACTGCCATCGACACAAATTTGGTGCATGGACAATGTGAAGAAACAGGCTAGGCTGTGGAAGAGGCAAGAGACAAGACTGCCCCGAGTACCTTTCCTTTTTCAAGCTCCTCTGCTCCATGCTGCTCACGCAATGGCTGTGCAAATGAGACAGACTATTTCCAGGAGACCGCCACTTCAGTTCAAGCCCCCTGAGATGACAGCATGCACTTTAGAAGTAATAATAGCTGCCAGCCATTGCAGGTCCTGGGGATGGGATCTTGATGTGCTGCACAACATCCGACAAGCGTGCCTGATGGCTTGTGTCAAGTCGAATGGCCAGGCTTGAAGTGCAGTGCTGGAGGGAGAGGTGGCAAAAAACCCGTCTCTTGATTTAAAATGGATGTTGCACCACTTTCATACTTAGAATCTTCTGTAGCTTGGCACTCCAGACTGTCTGGTGGACAAGGATTTGGACAGAGTTGTTCATCTGCTGCCCCGTCCCTGCCATCTGCTGTCCCCCGATGCTATCTATCTCTTAACGGATCCACATCAATCAGCTGTGCTCTTAGAAAATGACTTACTATGAGTCCTCGTAAATGGTGAGGCCAGGCAGAGACTGACCCAGTACCTGGTGTGGGTCTCCTGTCATAGGCCCCAGCAGCAACCCACAGAATCCTCTGTCTGGCCCCAGTGTTTGTGGTTAGACCAAGATGTGGTCTCTAGAGATGGTGCTAGTCTTCGTTTTAACAAGCCTGGTTATTAGACTCAGACTAGCTTACACAAGACAGTGCTGTATTTTCATTTTCTGTTACTGGAAGGCAGTTCCAACCATGCCTTCAGATTCAACCATGGGCAATTTCAGAGTTTTTTTTAATGTTAGAGGAGGAAAGAGCACTCTTAATGTACCAAATCATTTTTTTAGGACAGCTAAGGAGTACCAAAAGAACAGAAGAATATACCAAAACCAGGAAATGATCATGTGTAATGAGATGTATTAAGAAAGAGGGGGTTAACTCCTTGTTTTGAATCAAAGGAATGAAAATTGGGAATCTGATTTTTATTTTTGTCATGCACTAATTAATGTTATTTAGGGTCAGGTGACTCTGGTGTGAAATCTTGACATGAGATGGAATACAGATCCTTTCTTCTTAGCCACTAACGTAACCCAAAAATGAGTATACTGGAGGGTTTTTAATCAAATTGTTTAAATAAGAGGGTTGTTCGTATATTGCCTTCAACGTAAAAATATTGTATGCCTATATCATTCAGTAAAAATATTGTAATAGTACTGTGTTTTTTAAACTATACATATAGTCAAATCTCTGTCATGAGGCAAATGTCAGATGATGGCTTTTTCGTTGCTCACCATCGATCTCTTTTTTTTTTTTTTATTTTATTTTGTGTGTGTGTGGGTAGTGGCAGGATCTCATTTTTCACATCATAGAACAATACTACAAATGAATAGAATGTTTAACAGGGCTTTTAAACGTATGTTTTTGAAGTGATGGCCATGCAACTGAGGTGGAATGATTAGAGGCATATGCTGAGGCAAGCAGAGAGAGAAGGTACTTTGGAGCCTTTGTAAGCACTAAGTGTAGAGAGCAGGGGCATGAGCAGGAAGAAGTTGTACATATAAGTGTACGTGCCTTTTAGTATCAAACTGGGCAGAGAGCAATCACTGGACACAGGAAACATGCGTGCAAAATTACTTTTAAGTTCAACACTTAATACTCCTTTATTCTTAAGGGGAACTGTTTAATCTGGAGTGGTAGTTTCACCTGGCAGTGTTGTTCAGGAGCTGGTAAGAATTTCTTCTTTTTGTTACTTGTTGCAGAATTCTTCTCTCTGAAAAGATGCATTTTATTTTTTCCTGGTTTGTGTGAGGTTTTTTAGATTGCTCTAAGACTGTCATCCATGAAGAGACAGCAATGGATACTCTGGAAATACTCAGCTCAGCTGTGGTCGGTTCAGGGACCTTGGTGGACTCTCAGAGACCCTGCAGTCCACAAGTCTCTTATGAACTATAAGTTCATAAGAAAATCTTCCTGGCTTCCTTACCTTTTTGGGTAAGGATGCCCTTTAAATTCTTAGGGTTACAGAAATTATGAAATATAGTTAAGTAAATAACTGTTGTTTTGGAAAAGATTATACTCAGAAGTTATTTTGACTTATCCCCTTGTTCTTAGTCCAGTATGGGAAATAACAGTATGGAAGGCAGAGGTAAAAACATTCTCTATTCATATCTTTGACGTCTATTTTTCTGAGAGAGTTTTAGTCAATTTCAATTCTTAAAGAAAAAAAATCAACTACTGTCACACTAATGGAAGACCTTGTTTTGATTTTCTTTTTAAATTAATTTGATCTCCTGCCTCTTTTTTATAGGGTAAAATTAACAGCGAAGCAAGGTGTAATTAATGGGGTCAATGTTTCACCCTAGAAGTTAATAACAAATTATAATCTACTAAAGCAATACAGGGATTTCACCCTATTATTTCCTAGGTCTTAAAAATAAAAGGACATAAACAATTGCAAAGAAATGTTTTTCATCCAGGTCATGTATTGAAGACTGAGATGCTCCAAGAGAGGATGCAACAGTGCTGGTCTGACCCTGTTTGGATGGGAATTATCTAAGTGACCCATTTTTAAAAACTTGCTCTTTCCCTTTAGAATATGATCCACAGCAAATAGTGGGAAGTTAGTGGTCTGTGTAGGACATACTGGGCTGTTGTCCCTGTGGGCAGGTGTCTACAAAGATAAGCTGTTTTTTTCCTCTGGTGAATGTGTTCTGCTCTCCTCAATATGTCCTTCTCAAGTCTATCTACTTGAGAAATAGCACTTGCCTTCTTCAGTGGTCTTTTATAAAGCCTAGTGTCGTCTTTTACCTGTCTGATTGATTATCCTATTTATCACTTTTACTGAGTATAAAAATCTCTTTTCCTTATAGCCAGCCAGCTTGAAATGCTGTGGAAGTGGACTGACAGATAAATAATTAGTGATTACTAGTATCCAGTAATCATCCTGCCTTTACATTTTACCTGTGTAGAAAATTTCAGCTTGTCTAGTTAGTTATCTTGCTTGTGACTTCAGAGATGGCACTGGTTACCTGCCTTTGGGTTCCCAGGAACATGCCTGTTGAGACTCGGTGCAGATGCTCCCCGACGGGTTTTACACAGAGTGAGCTGGAGCCAACCAGACAGCAGAAATAATGCTGCTTGGTTTGGATTTTTTCTTTTTTCTGAGGAGGAAAAAAGACTTTCAATCTTTTCTTTTTTATATCTTCTTTTAACAACTTGGTCAGTGAATATTTATTTGAAGAAGTGAATGGTGCCATTCTAAATACGACTCACTGAGATGCTGTTGTGTTAACCTTTGCCTGTGTCTTTATGGGAAAGCAAATAAAAGTCTAGAGTATCACAGCCTGGCCCAGGGCTTGCAGAATCCTTTTATGTAGTGGGTCCATCTCTCAAACATGTCTGTACCGTAACTTCCATGTTTAGGAAACTAATCCAACCCAGCATTTAATACTGTAACAAATTCCTGACTTTAGCGTAAATAGTGCCAGTTTGTTGTTTAATAGCATGTGGTTATATCTCTGGTGAAAAGAGGATGAAAGTGGGGCACAGGGTAATTCCACTGGAATAATAAAGATGCTAAGCCTCATCTCTTGCCTGCATAGCAGTTAGGAGGGTTAGTGTTGTGGCAGTGGAGCCTTAAGATTTCCAGTGGTGGTTTAGAAGCAGGAGCAAAAGGATCTGGTATTTATCATTTATAGTAGAAGCTTGTTATTGCTGGGCTTGCTACCTTCTATTTTTTTTTCCTTTTTTTTTCCTTCAATTAAATGTAGTTGCCATAGTTTGCAGATACTGATCATTGCACTGAGCAACTGAGGGAAGATGCTGGTGGTGCTGCTAATAGACAGTTGGATGTTTCTGTGTCACAATTCATCAGATAAGTTGAGGAGATTGCTAGCTCCAAAGAGGTCCAGCAGCAATTTGTAACACTTGAAGCATGCTGCTTTGCAGACACAGGCTTTAGTGGCTTGTTGCAGTCAGAGGGGAGTAATGGCATTTAAGCAGCGCTAGTTTCTGTCTTGTACCTTTTCCTTCTGTAGGTCTAATAGCTTAACATCCTGTTTGAATGTAAAATACCATAATAGCTTACTGCATCACTGCCGTGTGTGCTGTTTGTTCAAGTCTGCTCTATTCCCTCATCTCTTTCTGCTCTAGCAAAAGGATGCTTCGAGATAGACCCTGAAATTGCGAGTACAGGATTATAGAGACAGGCTAAGGGATGCAAACACTGACTCTTGGCTCATGCCTGGGTCTTGCTTCCTTGTGCTTGATGTTTACAGCGCGTTCAGCAGTACACTTCATTTGGTAAGCAGTAACTCATCTGCAGATGTTAGTATTCCACTGATCCTTTAGGACAGCAGTTCAGTTCCAACTTCATTTCACAAGGGGCGGATGGACTGTGTTAAACTGTTTTTCTACTTAAGTCTGTACTGCCAAGTAGCCTCATTGCTAGGAAAGTCACGATTGTCAGGGAGAGACTGAACACTTGAAGCCAGTCCCTTCAACCAGCTGTTCATTATAGTGTGTTGCAGCCAGTGGAACGATGAGAAATTCCTCCATCTGAAGCTGTGGTGGTGTACACAGTTCTACCTTGTCAAGCAAAATGTTTTCTATTCAGGCCAGTGCCGAGTTCCAGTCAGTGGCAGAGCTCTAGGAGGAGTTTGGCAGCTGCTGCTCCTGTCCCACCACTTGCAGAAATCTTTTGTGCCCAGTGGTTGGGCTGCTGATGCCTGTCATCAGCATGAAATTTACTTTATAAGAAAAAAAAAAAGTGGAACAAATAATCAAAATTATCTATGGACTACTTCTGGAAAGTGTTGATGCTAACCAAAATATTATGTAAAAATGAACATATGCATAATTTCGCCACATATGAGGAGGGGATAACTAATGTTGATGGTGCAGAAACACCAGCCCTGAGACCTTTCCTACTGGTGCAATAATACCACCTTACTTTAGTTTTCATTGTGCGCTGTCAGTAGCTGTAGTGTTAAATATACAGCCAAAGAGTTGGGTGAACAGCTTGACAATCCAGAGGAGGAAGGAGAGGTTGGTAAGAAGCCTAGTTTCCCAGAGGCTTGTCAAAGCAAGAAAGATTTTGTGCCCTTTCAGAACCTGATCCCTCCGTTGAGGATAGGAAATCATGCTGGAAATAAATTGATTGATTGAGATGGGTTCTGTAGAAGAGGCTTCCTGAAGCTCTCCAGTTTATTGTTGTCCAGTGTTCCATTCCCTGAGGCCTCAGTTATTGCAATATCCTTCATAGGAATGGACACGCCTAACTTTGTATTTGTCCACAGTGCTGCTGGAAGCGTCTTCTATCTACAGACCATGTTCCTCTGACTGTATTTTCTCTCTCTGCCCCCTTTTTGTTTTGTTGGCTCCTGTTTCTGCAGAATACCTCAAACAGCTGCTCATCTCTGGAGGAATGAATGACCTGTAGACACTTCCTACCGTCTTTCCCTCCACACCAAGAGTTCAGCACTGCTCTTGGTCAGTCTCTGTTGCCAATGTCCCTGGAACACTTGTTCCCCCCATCAGTTAATCTTCACAGGTTCTTCTTTGTTGACCTGCCTGCTTGTCAGGCAAAAAAAAATACCAAATGCTCCTGTTTCCCTCTTTTTAAAACTCTTCCTTCTTACAATGGCCATAGAGAATTTGATGAACAGTTGGGATTTGTCCTGAGACCACAGCTTATCACAGTAGTTAATACTGTCTCATTCTCTCTTCAGTCTCTGTTCATTTCGAGGACTTAGTGGGCATGTGTTTGAGATGTCACCTTGTTGGGGGTAGAAATTATGGGTCTTGTTCTATGCTTAAGTGTCTCCTTGCTTCATGGAGGATCTTGGTTCAGGACTTCAGTCCTAAACTTCATCATAATGTATCAGCATTTGATCACAGAACGGTTTGTGTTGGAAGGGACCTTTAGAGATCATCTAGTTCAACCCCAAAATAATATCGTTCATAGCATAGCATTTATAATAACGTCAACTCTTTGTTGTTAATGCTGCTACCTGATGCTTTCCGAGTCTGGGCTGCAAATTGAGAGCAATGTGGTAAATTTGCAGAGTAGTAAATGGAAGATCTCACCTGAAAATCACATGAAGATGTTACTATCTTTTTAATTCGCCTTTGGTGTAGAATAAGCATAGATTTCATTTTATTTCACTATGTACAGATTTTATGCCTTTACTTGAAAAAGCCAGAGTGCTTTCCACAGCAGATGTAACTGATTTTGAGCCAGATTTCAGTGCAGCGAAGGTTTGTCTTTGAGCAATTGAAATCCTCAGTTAACATATTAATTATTTTTCCTAAAGACATTACATTCTTTTTGCCTACTGAAGGGAAAAGAAAACGTCCAAGTGATACGCTGGTTTATGAGATATTTATCTACTTAATACATGAGAATTTTAGTATTTGTCTTGCAGTTGCAAAACTGAGCATTTATTCTGAGGGATTTTATGTATTTCCTGGTGTAGCAAGGTGTGTTAACATAGTGGCTTCAGCTAGCAGGTGTAACTAGCAAAAGTGAAAAATACAGGAGTTTCTTTTACATATTCCCATTTGTTGAGATAAGAGGGAACAAACACTTGGAGCATAAATAGCCAGTAGTACCTTTCTTTCACTGATCTTTATAAAAGCTGAAAAGACTTTCAAATGTCAATCTGTCGAGGTTAAAAAAAGAAAAGTCATTCTAATCTCTTCAGTGTCATTCTGACCCCTTCACTGCTTAAACCGTGCAGCAAGCAACTGTTAATTAATAGCAGATTGGGGCTGATGCTGGCAGGGGTGAACAAAGAAGGAATGACAGAGGAGCAGAAAAGCACATCTGCAGGAAAAACCTATCTGATTTTCTGCTGTTGTTAACAGAATTGTTTATTGACAAGAAAGCATGTCGTCTTTTCTGTTAGCGTGGCTGGGTGCGGTGCTCCATCTCAGTCCCAAGTGGTGGCTCAGTGTTTGGCTGTGCTCTGCGCTGCCAGACCAGCCCCTGCTGAATGCTGTCACACTGAGCACAAACATTCTCTGTCTCTAGAGCTGACCACTGAGTGAAATAGTTTTTCAGCCTTGGCTGGGTTTTCTTGCAAAGCCTGAGCTGTGACTAACCAGCCCTGCACGTTATTACAGGAGATCTGCTGGGCTAATTACTATACAAACTGCCCCGAGGCACTGAGCGGTTCCCAGGCTCAGAGCAAGCGATGGAGAAAGCGTGGGCAGTAGTGGGAGGCAAGGGTACTGCAGAACATAATAACATACGAGTAGGTATGTGCACGTGTGTGTAGGCAAGTGAAACAGGTATTGATTTTAGCTGTTTGTATGCCAGCTTTACCACAGTTAGGGTTTTATTTTTATTTCTTAAACACTTACTACAAAAAATGTTTTTTAAGGAGGGATTTTGAAGCAACATGGCAGGTACCAGCAGGATATGAGTCTTGAGATCGCTTCAGGCACGACATGGCATGCATAAAGATGATGTTAATATACTCGTATGATAAGCAGAAAAATCCAGAAGGTACTCAGACACTACTTAAGAGGCAGGATGGGGGGTCAAGCACCAGCTGCAGAGACGAGCAACGGCTTCTGTATGGCGAGGGACGGACCAGAAGGAAATTAAAAGTGTAGGAGGAGAAGGGGAGATGGAGTAATAGCAGAAAAGGAGATAAGAAACCTGAATGGAGAGGTGTTGAGGCACAGCTGGACTTGTCAGAGCTGGATAGCAAACAAGAAATCTTGATGTTAAATGGTGGGTGATGAAAGAGAAGGTGTTAAAAGAGAAGAGAGATAAAAATAGGAATCAGGAGAGGGAGTAAATATTGATTGAATCCAGTTGAATTCCCCAGTGTCTTCTGAAGGAGAAATAGGTTAGGAAAACTTTCCTGTGCAGGGGACTTGCCTCCCTACTTTTCATTTTTCTCTTGGATCATGCTAATGTACAGAGAGCTCAGAAGAAACTACTCATCTTTTGTGGATGCAGCACTCATTCTGTTGAAAACCAATGTTGTTCCCAGACAGAAAAAAAAAAGGCGTACTTGGGCTGTGAGGAGTCTTGATACAAACAGCACAGCTCCTCTATTCTTTAGTCTGTTCCTCTCACTTCTTTATCATACAGGCTCAAAACATGATACAACTCATTTTCCTGGCCCTTGAGATGATGTGTTTGTGTATGCATTTACTGAAAATAAGTGGGGTTTAGCCTTTTATTACAATAGCAGCTGGCAGACCCAGTCGCGGACTGAGAAGAGGAGGGCAAATTCTGTATGAGAGCCACATGAAAAAAGAACAAAAGTGCCAGGAAATGTGTGGTCTAAATGTAAATATAGGAGTTCATAGGTAAGCAGAGACAGACAACAAAGAAATCCAGGAAACAGTGTTCATCAGAGCAATGATAGTCTATCTGATCACAGGCTCTCCAATTTACCTGAAGTGCACTTCAACCATAATTACATTTCTGAAGCATTTCATTTAACATAAATGTACCCCTGAGTACATCTATTCATATGTAAGGTAGCGCTTTTCCTATCTATTGCTGTTAAAATTTGAATACATCCAGGCACGTGTGCCGCTTGTCCTGGAGCAGTGCTGTAAATATGCCGTCGGTGGGCAGAGCCCCAGCTGCAGCATGGCAATGGAGCTCTTGGCTGGACGGGGTGCTGGCAGCTGAGGCTTCTGTCAGGCTTGTTATAAACCCTGAGCAACGTTGTTCTTTCTGGATTAGATGTGCCAAGGCATCAACACACCCTATATCTGTGCAAAAAACTCCTTCTGTGCTCAGTTTAGATTTTGCATAATGTGTGAGCCAGGCAGTTCATGTATATCAATTTCCTCTTGCTTCCTATGCGTAAAGTGACTTGAGATGTGTAATGCCAAGATGTTTTGAGGAATGGGGAGAGAAAACTAATTCTTTGCAACATGTCAGGGTTGTATTTTCTGCTGCAGCCATGCTCAGCACAGCAGGAAGCAGCGTGCTGTGTGTCCGGGAGCTTTTACTTGCTCCAGAGCTTTGCTTTGGTCATACAGCATCCCTGCTCTGTGTAACCTGGTGGTATGGTCTCGGTGGCTTTGGAGGTGGGTGTTATTGTGGGTCAGGTTCTGAACATCCCGTCAGAGATCAGGAAAGCACCGTATACCTTGCACTACGTTGCCATACTGTTGCCTTTAGTACCAAAGCGTGAGCAGCCTCAGGTGGGATGCTGCGTTTTTGTCTCTTCTTGGCAGCAACACAAAACTCCTGGGCTACGTTAAAGGAAACGCTACCACATATTAATTCTTGTTATGGGCAAAGCTATGAGGTCTAAAACCAGGTTCTGTGTGGCTGAAAAAAAATTGGTGGTGACTGTGGTTGTGAGATGTAGTTTTACAGTCCTGGATATTTGGAAAAGTTTTTGTGATCTGCGCTCCTAATGAGCAGCTGAAAAAATGTGCGTACGGATTAACTTCTCTGAGACTGTCTCCAAAGATTATGTGGCTCTTTGCCCAACTTTGAGATCACCCTACTTTATTTCCTATGTAAATAGGCTTTTTCAATAAAAGCAATTGACCACCAGACTATAGGTAGTTGGTACATTTGAGACTAAAATGGATGATGTCCATGAGATTTAGTGCCTTTTGAAAGGCAGAGGGAGATGACAAAGCAATGTGTACTTTTATTTTGATTAATTTTGTGGCTATTATGTGTTTTGAAAGCCTTTTAATCTCAGGGGAGTATAATCAAATGCCATTGTTTTGTTTTATAAATCTTTTTTTATGTGAACATTTCTGAACAGTAGAACTTCCCCCTAAATCCTTTACCTTGCCCTTCGCTTTTAGTTTTCCTGTTCATTTTTATGCTCTTGGTGGACCGACTATTTTAATAGCTGTTTCAATCACGTTTGTTATAAGACTTTTTTTCCTGCTTCCCCAAGTTCTCAGCTGTTGTTGAGCTCACAGCAGAAACGGATGGTGGGAATAAATGTTAGGGGGGGATGTCAGTCTCCAGAGGTGGATGATGTGAGGAGATAGGGCTGTTGGACTGTCTTGTTGCTGAGATGCTTTCCCTGCCAGTGTCATGGAAAAGTCGTAAAGTGTTGGCGTGCCCTGGTCACAAAAGAAAAGGAAGGAGACTGAATTGAAATACAGACATGTTGTGGAGGAATTGTGGGTGTCTTAAACTTTTTCTTGATTTAAAGTTTAATAATGAATGTTTGGAGAGCCCTCTGCCCTTGCTCATTAGCTCTCCCTGATTCAGATTGAAGTTTCTCTTTGTTGCAGTGCTTCTCTCTGTAGAGTGTTGTGGGTTTTTTAAATACTGCTTAAAGCTGATGGGGGAAGCTGATATTTGTTCACTGGATTTTGTGGTCTGGTCTTGGACTATTAGAATTATTGTGGATACCAGATCAGCTCAAGTATGGTACATCACTGAAATTTACTTCCTTTGTGGCTGGTCCCCAGAAACATCCAAGATTATCAATAAACTGAGAGGAAGCAGAAATGCTGGCCGGCTGCCGCCCACCTAAGCTCGCTCAACATGAGGATTTTACAGTGAAGCTGAAGATCCACTGGTGGTCTCTTATATCCAGAAATCTTGTTTTCTTTCTGTTTCTAAGTTAAATGCATGTAATGCTTAATCTTATACAGTCTGAAAAGTTTATCGTATTTAACACTATTCTTTTTTTTTTTCAAATGTGTGTATTTCAACATTGAAGTGTATGACAACGTCCAGGTCTACTGGAGCATACTGTAGTACATTGTTAACTTGGGTAAGATACACTCAGTGCTGAACAGTGAAGCAAAACAATTAATAAAATGTTGGCAAAGAGACAGGTTTTGGTGGAAACAACACAATGTTTTAAAATGTCGCTTATGTTGGTTATGGGATACATGCTGAGTTTAACCTCATTGAACTTTTCCCCAGGAATTGATGCGCTTACAATTGGCGGGTCATTATGCTGCTCCACCTGTGTAGTGTTAAGGTCAGTGTGTTTTTCTGATTATAAAACCCATCCATACCATTCCATTATAAATTCACTACCATTCATATAATGGAATGTGCCAAAGCTCGGAGCTCGTTGCAGCTGCCCCTGGTCCATGTTTACGTTCAAACAAAGCGGTTCAGGTAATTTGAGCACCTTTTCAACAACACGTCCAATCAAGCTTCATTTGAAGTGATCTTTTGTTGTTTCCATTTTGTTTTCTTTTTTTTTGACCTGCTAAGCTCCATCTGATGTCAGTGTTGGTTCTGTTTTGTGTGGCCTGCCTAAGAATTCCTATTGAAAAAAGACATGGTAATTATCATAAGATCATAGCCAGGAGGTCCTGGGAGCAAAAGGCAACTGTAACCTGGCAGTTGCACGCTTCCATGCGGAGGCAAAACACAGAATGCATCAACCACTCACCTTCACAAGGCATTTTCTGAAACCTACAGCTTCTAACCGTGAATTAATTCTGAGTCATCATGACCCGCAGTCAGCCATCACGGTAGACACGAATGTGTGAGGTGCAGGAATGTATGACTGGCACTAACCACTTACTAGGGGAACCCGTGAGGTGATGTGCATGCATAACACACTGCTGCTGTATGCATCTCCCTGCACAGCTCACTCTCCTGAATTGTCATGCGTTATCACAGAGAGCCAGAATGTGCGTTAAAGCTTATCTAGTGTTATTTCTGTCACTGAAATGTTGTTATGGTTGGGGCTTTTGTTTGTGTGTTTGCTTCTACGTTTTTCTTTGTTACTAATCATCCAAATAACTTTAAGTCTGTGTAGAGTAAGAATTTAGCGAACAGCCATGTAATGTAACAGGTCCTGATGCTCTTCCAGTTTCATGAGGACATATCCTTTCTGTGTTAAGTTTTGCGCTTTGTAGCAGCCAGTGAGAGCCTCAGGTGCTGGCGGTTTTGCCAGGGAGTATTTTGAGCCTCTGTGCAAATTAAGTAGTGCTGTAATTTCTGAGGAAATATGCGCACCTTCTTGATGATAACTGAGAACTTGTGTGCCTAGGTCCCACAGCACTTCTCCTTTCACCCCTCTGTGGGTGCAAACTCAGTGGTATTCTGCACTGTACGCAGTGTGAAACTCTCCCGGCTGTATGTGCTGTATACAGTGCATACAGTCTCACAAATTGTGGTGGAGAGTTGTGGGAAGACTCTTGGTGAAAAGGAATCCCTGAATATTCTAGCTGATGGGAACTGTTCACAACCCGACATTTCACGTGTCAGTAACTTGAATTTTGCAGCTATTGTATCAGGTAAGTGCATCTTCAGAGGTATTTGGCAGTTTCTTTTATTACTCCGGAAAAAAAATGTGTTTCAATTAGGCCACAGTCCAAAAACTAAATATTCCCCCCAAAAGATGATGCAAATCACAGTAGAGTTGTATGTTTTTTTCTCAAGTGAAGAGACTCAAAGGGCATGTTTAATAGCAGAAGTGATATCGAAAGGATTGAGAACAGGGTTTATTTTAGTAGAGTGCATAATACCTGTTTAGGTTACAAACAAAACCATATTTTACTTGGGCACCAGAAATACCTATTTTGCAGCATTTTCTTGTTCCTCTGTGTTGATGAATCTTCCCAAGTTTTAAACAAATGCATCTCTCACTGCTTGCTTAAGCATCTGAACAAATTTGAGCCTTTACATACAGTACGCAGGAGGTTCTGGAACCAAGAGTACCTCCCACCAAGAATCCTGCCAGAAATAGATGGTTGACACGACAGCAGGAAGAACGTACATTAACTACCTGCTGCAGGATATTCATCTGGCTGTGATGCTTTGTCTCCTCATGGGAGTCTTCTGGTTAAGATCAGTTTGGTCGTCAGTCTACATGGACAACTGTCTGTATTCAGATGTGCCAAAGTGATGCAGTTCAGAAGCACGTGTCACAAAGTGCTGTCTATTAGATATTTCACCTACCTTTTACTGACAAAATTATTTAACTGAAAATGCAGATTTGGTTCTCTTTCTACTGTTCTATGTATGGAGGAAAAAAAACAAAACGCTTTTTAAACTGAAGAGAGTAATTCCTCAGTCCCCCGCCCCACCTCCTCTCTCCTCATTCCCTATGGAAAACATTGAACTAAGTTTATGACAATATTCCCAGATGTTACTGGACACTTTTTTCTCCTTTATTGTCATTATTAGAAAAATACTTTAGTTTCCCTCTTAGTCTCAGCATGGACGGCTTCAGGAAAGCAATCCAGATGCACGATTTAGTCTGTGGCAATGAACAGTCTGTACCTTCAAGGGCATTTACTTGACCTTGCAGATATGCCTCCATGCAACTCAAAAGGCTTTTGAGATGAGTGCTGGTATTTCTTCACAGTAGGAAGACTTACTGGGCACAGGAGGTGCAGGACCTTTCTGAATCCTTGGGGAGGCCTGAGCACTAGTCACAACCTTGTGTTTAAGTACCTAATTTAGTTTCTTAAATTAGTTTCCCTACATATACCCTGTATAGTCAACAGAGTGACGTGCTCCTGGTGGTATTTGAGAACACCCTTTTCTCTACCGTAACTGTATAACCAATATAGAGAAGTTAGCCTCATTCAAGTGCCCAGATATCAATGCAGACTGTAAAAGACTGGAGTGAAAAAGTAGAAAGGCATCCAAAAGATAATGTTGTTGTGTAATCAACATAAGGTCTCAGAGAGGAATTAATGCTCTGGTATCTGGTGGCTTCTGCAAGTCATTTCTGGCTTTTAAAAAGGTCTTCTCTAGATGAAACGAAGAACAGCATGTTAAGCTTGGCTTTGGATTCAGTCCTTCCTTAGGGAAGAGGGCTTACATTGATCCAGCACTTACAAAAATCAGCTTCTGTGCGAGCTTTATGTTCTCTTTGGTCTATCTGTGGCCACTATAGCACATGTGCTTTTTTATAGTATGCTGTGTGTGTACATTAAGACAAACAGCAATGTTTTATTATAAAAAAAGTGCCTTTAATTAGAGTTTAGCACATGTGGAGTTCATCATTTTAGCCACATAAGTTACTTATGGAAAAAAGATTTATTGGTGTTCCTATGCCAAATGTCTTTAGAGTTGTTACCAGTGGTTTATTTAGGACTCCACATACAGAAACCTTTTGAACGTTCTTTTGTGTGCTGTTTTATAAATCACTGCATAGGTAAAACCTGTGCTGAAAGCTATTTCCCAGCCAAAAGCCTTCCCACACATCCAAAGTAAAGTGTTTTGCAACCCCTTTGTTTTATACTGTACCATATGCCCTTTCATTGCCTTTCTTTTTGTGAATGATAACCAGAAAGATCTAAAGAGTGCGTTTCAAACTTTGCAGCTCTTCTCATATGTTTGTCTGATAGGCCGAAGAGCCAGCAGATCCGCCAGAATCCATTCGGATGCAGAAGGGATGGTGGCTAGTCAGCCTGCAAGCATGAAAGAAGCCCCCCCCCACTTGCCCTGTAGACCCTCAGCTTAGGCACTGGCGGTCCCGGCGAAGGCGGCAGATGGGAGGCAGTGGTAGAAGAGCTGGAGCCGTGAACCAGAGCCCTTGATCTCTTAATGTCTTTTTAATTAGAGTAATATAAATCTTGGCTGGCATGATAGTTATATCTTAATAGAGAAGAAATAGATTAATTTCTGGCATAAATCTCTCTTCCTGTTTACATTGGTCCCTTTTTCCAGCACCAGTTTAATTGAAGGAACAATTCTCTGTATTTGCTTATTATCTGCCAGCCTTGTAAGGGAATAACTATACCTTTGGGAAAGCACAAGGGGGTTTAAGGGCACCAGCAGAAACAAAGGTACGCATTAAAAAACAACACAACTGAATAACGCTATCATCCAAGTTATCAGGAAAAGAGCACTTGGAAGGAAATTTACTAAGAAGTTTGCCATTCTTGCCGTTGTATCACAGAAGTTGAAGGCTGTGAAGATGGTGCTTTCCATCCAACCTGCAGTACCAAGGAATCTGAAAGAACCCCAGCTGACCCAATGGGACAGCATCCAGTTCAAAGCCTGTTGAAGTCAACAGGAGGCTTTCCATTGCATCCAAGACAGCGAGATCAGGCCTAGGCTGCATTTACTCCAGAGGAACTAAAAAGTTTTACACAGCTGAGTACCGGCATGCGCAAGCAGTTGTCCTTACTGGAGAATGATAGATTGATGACATCAGAAACAATGTCTGCACTGTGTGCCCCGGGAGTTTTGATGCTGCTTTAGAACCTCTTGTTGCTGTACTGGCTGTTGTCAGCTAGAAACTCACAGGCCTTAACAATTCTGACATAAAAGGCTTCAAAATTTCTTTTGGTAAAATCAACATGTGCTTTTAACTTTAAGGATTTCCATTCTGGGCACCTACATTGCTTCCACAGTATTTTGGAGCTGTGCCCTTGCATAATGTGGAAATACTTTGTTTGACGTGCACAAATATTTTTATTTTAATGGGAAATTTAAGTCTTTTCAAAATGTGGCCCATCTCTTTAAAACTAACAGAGAAACTAGATTAAAAAATACATTATTTTTGATAAAGACTAATTAAAATTAATGGACACTTAATTTTATTAATATTAAACCATTTTCAGAGCTACAGTTATTCTACAGAACGCTGGGAAAGCTCTGTCAAATAACGTTATCTCTGATGCTTATGTGAATATATGCTTCAATTGCATTGGGAATTTAAAAAATTAAAAATATTAATGAGATTTTTTTGTACTTTGCAACTTAAACTAGTCCATTCTTCATTACACTAAGTTTTTACCTGCACAAATTTATTTGCTTCTTGAAGAAAAATTATACACTTGATGCTTCATTTAACATAGGAGAAAAAATTCACACGAGATTTACCTGTGAGCTGGAAATCTGTCACACAATCCATACAGAAAATATAAATGTGTTTTGTTTCATTTGTAACTAATATTTTCCACCAGGGTGAGAACACATTGGACTCTATATGACAAAATACTGATTAGGAAAAATGGAGCCGCAAAGGGAGCAGTGTTGTGTTATAGATCAGATCAGGTCCTGTTTCTGCTGAAGTTGCTTTGAATAGATTTTTGTTACGTTTTGGTCATGGCTTTTGATATATGACATCTATTTCTGCAGACCTGTACACACGAGGAATTTCCCTGGTGTGAGCAATCAATTAAATCAGTGAGACTGTGTATAATTGTTTCTATAGCCTGTCTTCTTGGGCTGATGAGACTTCTCCAACTGCACTTTCTGTCTATCTGTCATTCCTCTACCTAATTACTTTTGAAGCTGTTAGCTAATTTCAAATGAAATAAAGGAGTAGTTGTCTTTGAGATAATTTTCTATGGGTCTCAGGGGCTGGGGAGAGGAGAGAGACCCAAGCTGGGACTGGGGGAAAGGCAGATAAAGCCCATCTGTCACCCACTCTAGCAGCTGGGATTGTTTGTACCTTTGCTTTGGGTGTTTTTTTGCAGAGGAATGGACAGGAAAAAGCTGGGACTTTAGTAGAGGTTTGGTGGTGATGAAGGACAGAAGTCTGCAGGAAGACAGCTTAATTAATTCTACTGCTAACGGGGCTGCTTGGTTTTGTTTCCAGGAATTCTTTCTGAATCAAACCTGGATGTCTGTAATACAAACATTCAGCTTCTGGTTAAAGGTTAGAAAAATACAGTGATCAAGTTAATTTGTCACTAATATTGAGAGAAAAAGTACCAGAAACACTAGTATATGGCTATTAAGCTAATGTTAACAAGTGGTAAATTTGACAAATTAGTGTCGCCTCTGTTTGCAGGTCTTACACACAAATTAATTCTTGCCATGCTTGAGAACCCCTAATGGAAAGACCTGTTCAAAAGTCAAGTTTTAACCTCATTGGCATTCCAGTTCTACTGACACAGATTAAATTGAATAGCATTTTATCCAGCATGTAATACCATCAATTTAAAAGCAGTATGCATGGACTAAAGCGTGCTTCGTGGACTTGTGCACAGAATTGGACAGTAGATTGTTCTGAGTCGTCCTTAGGAGAACAGAACCGAGTCCCATGCCAAGGCAGCCAAGCAGGTATGGCCGCTTGCGTGGCCACAGCCTTGCTGCGTGACGATGGACATCTCTCTGTCTTTCTTCCAGAACTCAGGTTTAACTCCAGCAGAACCTGAATAGTTTTCCAACTTGCTTACGTGTGCAGGCTTCTATAAATACTAATTAATTAAACTGTAGGCTTTTATTGCAACGCCCTAGAACCTAATCTTTGATGGATTTAGGACACTTCCTTGATAGAGGGGTTGTTACCAGAAAAATAGATTAAAAAAAATTTGTCCTTTGGGCGTTACTTTAAATGCAGTGCTAAAAACCATAATTACTTCTCTTCTGTGAGGATTCAATGGCAGCAAAAAAGCATTGGGCTAAGTCTAACTAATGGTCCTCTTTAAAATTAAATGAAACTGTGGCTTGAACCTTCATTTAGAACCATTGTTGTATTTTTATGTATGGGTGAATGAAATATAACTTTTCCAGTCACATTTGTGGGTGTTTTTCCTCTTTGAAAACTCTCACGAGACCTTTTCAACACAGGACCACAAACCCTTTTGAACCGGAATGAAAGATAAAAAACAAAATAGAACCTCTCACAGTAATGTGAGCAGATGTATATGCCTGTACATGTGATTGTGTGATACAACATAGTAATATCTATTGTATTAAGGACTACGGCCAGTGAAGTGTGGGTGAGGTTCAGAAATCATACTGTCACAGTGGGACTTGCCCATCTCTACGTGTAGGTCCGGTTTCTCTTGGTGATGGTACTCAGTGGGACTTGTCTCTTCTACTTTTATATCTGGTTGGAGGAGCCTTGCACCAGTTTGTTCCTCTTTATCTACTTCATCTAGTTCTCCTCCTGTTGTTCTGGGAGGTTTCTGCTTTGAAAAATCTACTTTATGCCCATACTTGCTTTCCAGGGGGAAATTACTGGGCTAACTTTCATCTAACTTTGGCTAGCAGCTCCCCAGAAAACCTTCAGCATGTAGCTCGGAATTCTTACAGTGACCCAGAGGAAAACAGAGTCCCTGAATGCGGCTCCTTTCTTCTCATGTATGACTATTTTTGTGCCCTAGATAAAGCCATCACATGTTCTCTTTGTAAAATCTGAATCTTATTCCTCTACTAGAGCCTGTAATACCAGAATTACTCTTTTGCTCTTGGGATAGTTTGCTCAGTTCCTTTGCTTTCTTATGAATACAGTTATAGTAGCAATTTATTATCATTTATACAGTCAAAACATAGACAACTTTTAATAAAGATGAAACTGTGAGTAGCAATCTGCCTTGGAGATAAGCATCTGAGGCTAGTTTTACCTGCCCAGGAACAGAGAAATCTCACCCTTTAAACTGTGCCTTGTGGGTTTTATCAGTAGTATTAAGTTTTTAATGACATCAGGATTATTTTCAAGAATAAAATATTGGATCTGAGGCATTACTAAACATAAGTCAATTTTCCTTTACTGTTTTTCAGTGCAAAATAAGATTTTCAATCCTCAAAACCTTTGTTATAATAGATCTTTCTGTAAGAAAAAGAGGAAACATAATTGTCTCGCCCCACTCCAGTGGACAGTCAAGAGAGGTTTTTTGTGATTCCCCGAAAAGGAGCACTGGCTAGGTGGAGTCAGACAATGACTGCAAGAGTGATGAGGCATTGGAACAGGCTGCCCAGGGAAGTGGTGGAGTCACCATCCCTGGAGCGGTTCAAGAAACGTGTCGATGTGGTGCTTCGGGACATGGTTTAGTGAGTTAGGTGGTGTTGGGTTGGACTTGATGATCCTCGAGGTCTTTCCAACCTTAATGATTCTATGGTTCTATAATGAGTTGAGGAAACAATACAATACAATTTTATTGACCTCAACAACTGCAAAGCAAACACCACAAGTCAACTTCTCTGAGGCAAGCAACAAATAAGACAGTACAAAAGAGTTGAAAAGTAAAAAAGAGGGGCAGAAGGACAGAAATAAAGAGACAGAGACACACAAACAGAGGTACAGAGAACGTCACCACTCCCTTGTTCCAGCACGTGTCTTCTCTTCAGGCAGTAGTCTTTGTTTCAGGCAGAAACTTTGTGCGTGGCATGGTGATGGGTCGACCTGGGGGGTGATGAGTCGGCAGGCAGTACAGTTCGAGCTCACCTTTTATATGGTTCTGTCTGGTCCAGTCCTGGACCGCCCCTCGGGGGGGGGCCCAGCATCCAGGTCACCTTCGGGGTTGACTTTTGGGGGGCGCAACAGCCCTGCATCTAGATTAGCTTTGTGGAGAGGGGCAGCTGGTTCTCCACCGAGGAGACGACTCCAGCCCTCAGCGCCCTTGCACCACCTGGCAGATGTAACAACTTGCTTATGTTCCTTGACGTGGTAGCTCTCTTCTTTAGGAAGGTTTTGTCTGAGTGCTCTGCCCAAGCACTCCTGGTGGAGTCTCTTCCTTAGAAAGTGTTCTGCTCATTGTTTGAGACATAAACATGGACCATCTGGAAGGGGATGGGTAGGGGTCCAGTCCCTGACACATAATTAACTTTAGTTATTTATATTTTTAAAAAATTAATTACAGGAAATACAGGGATGTTGTCATTATCTCCCCAAGAGTATACAAACAGAAGAGGTCGGTCTGTTGAGAACAAGCATCCTTAAATGCGATAGCTGATCTCTCAATACTTGCAAGCAGTTTTCATTCTGCCCTCCAGTAACACCAGACAAAAACCATGTGGTGATGATGCTTTAGTGTCTGATGTTCCAGTTCAAATCCATGAGGGTTTCTTTTCTTTTGAAAAATAGAAAAATGTGTTGAATCCTATTATTATAATTGTGTAGGAAAAAACATTCAAATATCATGGTCTAAAAATATGATGATATTTTAAATTAATCCTAACCCATCAAATGACAGATTTGTTTCTAGGTTTTGAGATCTCATTCTAAGAGTACCTGCTGTGATCTGTGTCCTAAAATGCAACTTGCTGCTCTACATGTTTGTCTGATGTGTTTTCCAACAGAACAGGTGGCAGCATAGATGATGACATTTGAAATGTTTTAGTTAACATGTGAACTCTTGTTTTTTCAGGTCTAGATTAACCCTTGTTAACTGGAGCTGTTGACATCTACATGGGTTTTCCCTTGCTTTACAAAGTCACTGTGTGTCTCACAGTGAAGTCAGGGGAACTTTTGCCTTTATTTTCGTCAGAAGTAGGATCAAGCACACTCAACTGAATGGCATTTCTGTATTTGACTGGAGGTAATATGATGATAACAGGAGCTCTGTAGCCAATTAATTTCCAAATGCCAGCAAATATTCTAGGCCTCGTTGAAAGGAAGAAGATGGAGCTGAGGGCATATGCTGAAGCTGCTATCTGGTTGAGAGACTGCCTTATTGCAATGGTTTGTTGTTTGCAGATCAAAGGAGTGATTGATGTAGGCATTAATTCTCGACAGCTTGCTATGATACCTACCTGCCTCAGCCTTGCTTTGCTGCCTGAGGAGGTTAAGATACGGATACTTCAAATCACTTTTCTTTTAAAGAAAGATGGGGATAGGAAGATGTAGGGGCAATGAATGAAATAGACTTAATATATTCTCTTTTTTCTGGGAGTGTGTGTCAGCCACCATGGGCAGCTTGAAGGAACCGTAAGTGAAAAGAGCTTCCTTCCATCCCTTCTGACTTCAGGGTGTTTATTGTCCCCACACAGAATCCAGTGCCTGTCCTATGGCTGGTACAGCAAGCGATGACTTGTACCGTTATCCCTTCATACTCAGGAGTGAGGGAGGATGATAATATTGATGGGTGAGGAAGAGGAGAGGTGCCCTGAGAATAAAAAGGGATGGGGAGGAGAGGAAGATGCTTGATCCAGGGCTGTGATGTGAGGGACGTGGCACAGAGGAACAGGAACCTTGCTGATAGCCTGGAATTGAGTGAGGCAGGAGGGAAGCCATACGCAGCTCTTGCAGGGAATGGTGCTCATGGTGCCTATAGAAACTCCACAGTTCCTAGCAATGATGAACACCTTGTGGTGTGTGTGTATGGATCTGTTTGTGCTGCTCACAGGAGTGTCCGGGAAGCATGGGCGGTGGGAATAATACGAGGGTGGATCAGAGCTCTGCAGGATAAATCCTCCTTCGATAGATACTCCTGTGAACCCCTGGCTTGCAAAGATTCATGCTCCTGTTTGAAGGGAGGTTAAGCACTTTGCACGTGCTGGGTTGCATTCTGTTGCCTTTTGTATTTTATGTATAATAAGCTATGCCTCGTACCTACGTAATACATTAGCTCTGTTTTTTTTTTCTTCTATTTAGTGGCAATATACTCTATAGAAATCACCCAAGCTTTGTGTTTTAGCGTAAGAGTTGTCATGGTGAAATGTATAATACATTTCTAATGGTAGACAATGCTGTGATTTTTATAACTCACATCATAAGAAAGTAAGAGGTTTTTTCTGAAAAAGAAATTCAGAGGAGTCTATGGGCTCTCTGGGGAAGAGATAGGAAATGTGACACTGCTGCTGAGCAAATAAATGACTCTACTTGACAGCCCATGGAAACATTGTACTTTACTGGATATCTTTCTGCAACTCATATTTACTCTACATAATTTCCTTAGTATTCTAAATTTTGCAAGACTTTTTCACAGTTTTTCCTGTAAACTTCTGCTGCATTTACTGCTATTACACTTTTGAAAATATCTGTACATTAAGTGTACACAGTATACTGAGCATTTTCTTCTATTTTCTCTTCTTTGACTTTCCCTGGAAGTACCATATAGTTTGCAATTTTATATTGTTTCCTAGAAAATCAGACTATTAAATAATCACTTAGTAGTTTAGTATTCTTTTAATATGCCTTATGTTTCTATTTTGCATGCGTGAAGGTACTTACATACACACTTTCTTTCACTCTGAAGGGTACTTTGCCCCCTTATCTTTCTATAATATAAAATCTTTTGGCTTGAGAGGCTCATTTACAGGTCTAGCTCCTTCCTATCTAACCTAACATGCCTAACCTGGGATCTCAACAGTCATTGACTCCTTAAAGAGGTGATGCAGAGAGGTGGGGCTGAATCCTCTCTGGGGAAAGCCTTAGCTCGGTCTCAGTCTTCTTAAGGAGGAGCCTGCTTGTTCCTTCTGAGTGCACCGGGAGTCTTGGGAGTCTGCATTCTTAAATTGGGTGACTCCAAGTACTCAAAGCTAGAGTTGGGTGAATCTGTGTCCCGTGAGTGCTATTAAAGTCGTTGATGTTTTGCATTGGTGAAGTACTTCAAGAACTGAAGACACTGGTTGTAAAAATCCATCAGGTAAGAGACGTCTGTTACTGTGTGCTCTGCATAACATGAAACAGAGCATCCAGCACCACTAGGGCTTCTCAGCAGGAGTATCAGTTGATCACTTCACAGAAGATCAGCAGTGTTTTCAGCCTGCCTGCCTGTTCTTACCTCTTCCCTCCTAAAAATCCCCCTTCAGAGTGGGTAGTGTTCCTGGGGCCAGCAGAGTCCACCTGCACAGTGGACTTGATGAATGCAGTGATAACTCTTAAATAGACTGGTGTGGGGCATGTGGGCTTTTTGGGACAGCTCTACCAAGACTGATGCTTCTCTACTTTAAATAATGAATTAATCCAGTACCAGTGCCTGGTACAGAACGATTGCTTTTTGTCTTGCAATGGCTGTTGTTCATAAATATCATCCTGGGGTTTGAAAATACGAGGAAGGGAGATTTTTAGTCTTTGGCACAACAGTCATGAAGTCTGTGTATCTGTGAAGCTGATGTGGTCCACACTGGCTTTTGTGGACATGAGGATGCTTGTTGAGAGAGGGTGTGTTTTCCTACCAACAAATGCTTCATCTTGCACCTGCTGAGAGGTAGTCACTGTCCTGCCTCTGTGTGGTACTGCAGCAGCACTTCTCTGCCTGCTTCTCGTCTTTAAAACCAACCAAGTAAAAAATTTCCTGTTACATCAATTTCCTGTAAAACACCAGCAAAGGCGAGCGTTGTGGACTTGGGAGCATTTGGTGGTAGAGTATAGGCAGAGACTAAGGCTATCTCTTTCATCCTGTAGTGTGGAAAGAATAGAGTAAAGCTGTGCAGCAGTGTCTTGGTTTAGAACATTACCATATTGACCCTGCTGTTATTTCCTTACTGTTATCTTTTTGACATTTTATATTCAGGTCATATTGTATGTTTACCTGTTCTGTTCTACATGAATTTGCACTTTAAAAATAATGGCAATGTTTTTAGATCTTTTTTTCTGCAACGGGTAAGTCTTATGGCTGTTTATAATCCCTTGCTGTGCCAAATTGCTGAGACGACCTCTTCTGCTACTGATTTCTGAGAAATTAAGAAATTAATTTTGTCAGCTGCATTCTGTTGCAGAAACTTCCCAGTACTTCATATAGCAAACTGTGAGAGGATTATCACTGTGTCAATACAAATGTGTTGAACACAAGATTGTTAATTACTCTTAGGCATAAGTAGTCTCCAGTATAGAAGCTTGGAGTGGTCTCATCTAAAACTGGAAGAATTAAATTTTTTTTAATTTCATTTATGTGCTTGGAGGAGTACAAATCTTAATTCTTGGAATGGCTTAATTGAAAATGTGATATGTGTATCTTTCAGCATGCTCTCTTGGGTTCGTTAGACAGCACTCTTTTTTCACTTCTTCCAGAAAGAGAAGAAAGAAAGCACTGATTTTTTTTTTTTCCTTTTTCCGAACTCCAGGAATTTCCCTGCAATCACTGCCACATATTCCAGCTTCTATCTACTTGTGTCCAGGAGATTGTTTAAGTGCTCTCAGAAGATGTGGACTGTTCTTAATCGTACTTTTTCTTTGTAGATGCTAGGAGTACCTCTGGTTACTGTGATGCTGTCTTTTGCTACCTTATGACTAATAAGGCATGCATGGGGAATCAATCCCACCCAGAGGGACCGAACTTCACCAGGCTGACCTTGAGGCCAGTTCTTTCATTTTGATTCTAATTCATGCAATGGTTTGCACATCACTGAAGCAAAGTTAAATGTAAGAGGATACATTAACATAGCAGTACAGCTAGACTGGAAATGCACACAGGCCAGGAAATGGAAAAATGAACTACCTAATAACATCCATTTGCCCCATTGCTGATGTGTAATGGCTTTAATTTCCAATTAGTGTTTATTATAGGCATAAATATATATATTGTGCTACAGACGTGCAATATTGAGAACAATGCACTTAAAGTTCTTTAGTGTTATTATGGCATGCATCCCTCTGAAACGTTTGCAACATTCATTTCTATCTTCCCAAGCGCAGCTGTTTCATCTATATGCTCTGTAATATCTTGCAGGGAAAAGGGGGTCAGTAGACCATGGAAGCCTGCGACTCCCTTGTGCTGTGAAATTATTCTTTTGGAGCTCTGAGCTCTGAGAAACCATTCTTGTGCCTCTCAAATAAATGGCCCTATCCTGGAAAGTTCACCAAATCTTTTGACTTCATAGCAGTCTCCAATGCCAAGCTTGAAGATTTTCAAGTTGGGTTTGAAGTTTTCAGAAGCGAGTCAGATGCTGAACCATTTGAGAAGATTTTGTAAAGCTCCTTGCTCTACAAGGTCTTGTTTCCTGGATTTGGCTGTACTGTAAGCTATGCTTTTAAAATATTTTTTTGTGCTAAGAGTTATACTAATGATTCTTCCAAAATTAAAATGTCCAAAGGTATTTTTCTCACATGATGAAAAAGAAAAAAATAGCTGTGATAGGTGGGGCTAGGTTGACAGGGGCAGTTTTGATGATAGCTGGAACTGTAACCTTGGTTATAGCTGACTTTTAAACGGCATTTCTTCTTATCCTGCATTGCCTTGGGTTTTGTATAGTCAATTCTACTGTGCCTGCAGTGTGGAAGATGCAAATCTTCTCTTGGTTGACAGCTTGCTGTGCAGGCACCGGTTGCTGTGTTGAGAGGACTGTCTCTAGGCAAAAAGGAAATCTGTGTGCTTTATTTACATTTTCCTGGCTCCAAGTTTGACAGAGGGAGAGTGTACCTTCCCTGAAAGCTGCTGAGCGCTGGCAGCTAAGGGACCCTCTGGGCTATAGGTGGGGGAGCAGATGAGGAAAAGATCAAGAGCATCTCATGTGTTGGGAGTGGAAATGAGAAGGTTGCTGGGAAGAACAGGGAGCAGATTCTGCAACAAGTCTTTAGGGCTCTGAAAAGCAGGAAAGTTTTCTCTGCGGAAGGATTTTATATTGCTGCACGGAGAGGGAGGCTGGAGGGGAAAGTCCTGCACTGTAAGGAGCAGCAGTGAGATTCCTTCTCAACAATTTTTGCTTTCACCCAGCTTTTTTATTGTTCCACCCAACACAGCTGACTTTCCTGTCTTTCAGAATTTACCTGCTTCTAATTTATGCTCTAATAAAACCGTTTTACGTACTGAAAGCCCTTTTGGTAGGCTCAGCTTCAAGTTAAGGGTCTGCCTAAGAGCTCTGGCATGCAGAGGCTCATCGCATACCTTTTGGTGACTGTAAGGGCTTTTCCTTTTTTGCTCATCTGTCTGGCCCAACCTCAGCATTTTCCTCTGGGTGTTCGCACTTGGGTTGTGACTAGGTTTTAAAAATCTCTTCATATTATATCTCGTCCAGCCAGGTAAACCTTTCGTACAGGCTATTACTACCTTATGTTTCTGTTAGTACAATATCCTTGTTGGTACATGTGATTTTACCTTCTTGAAAGCTGGTCAGATGACTTTTGTTGTCATAATTTATCACTTTCACCAGGCTAACCTATTTCTTTTTTTAATCTCTTTTGGCTCCTTCTGGGCTTTTACAAAACACATTACACCTTGCAAATGAAGGCTAAAAGCTAATGAGGAGAACCTTCATCTCGGGTGGAGCAACCAAGATACTGACTGCCCATCTGATTTGCCTATGATGTCGAACTTGACTACTGGCTTATTAATTTTTCAGTCAGATAAATGTGCTGTGTCCCAAGCTTCCCATAACACAAAGCTACCTCACTGTCTTTCTTGGTACTTGCCCTTGCAGTTGTGGTTGAGATGGTGCTTGCAGACATCTGAATGACGACATGTGCCTTGCTTTGAGCCTGTCATGCTGGATAATGTTGTCACTTTATTGTCTTTAATTTCCTGATCTTCCAGCGATGGGTTGTATTTCAATCATATGGTATGGACAATAAAAGTCTGTTGTACCACCATCCTGACCTGCACAAATACATCTTCTCTGCCAGCAGCAGCAGGAGGTAACCAGTGTCCGTCCAAGTATCTAAAATACAGCTCTTAGTTGTCTGAACAGAGAATCGAGCTGGATCCTTGCAGATGCTTAGCTGAGATCTGTCTCTGTATTGCTAAAGCATTGTGTACTTTTCTGCAATGATTTAAAATAATCCCAAATGAAAAAAAAAATCCCTAACATTAAGCCCTACAGTTCTCCAGGAGAAGTTGCTGCGTGGCAGCCCTGAATCCTTTGGTGAAATTCAGCTAGCACTAATGGTGTGGTGCTTTCCAGCCCAAGAATTCTTGTCTTGGAGAGGGAGGTGGTATGATTTTCTCAGGTGGGGAAGGACAAGGATCTCTGTTGTCCCAGTGCCAGACAGCAATTGGGCAAGGAGAGAGGTGTGAGTGTGAAAGGGAGAGAATGTGGGAAGAAAATCCATGAATTTTTTTTTTAATATTTACTGACTAGAGTTTTCTATGTGTACTCTTTTGAGATCAGTTTTCTTTACAGTCAGATCTCATCTGTCATTTCCTTTTGGCCGCTCCTTCCTACTTTCCTTTGGTAGAGATTGCGGTTGCATTTACAAGGGGGGAGGAATACCCTAAATTAATTTTTCTGACGTTTGTTTTCATTAGATGGGCAAAGTGACGTCAATAAGAGACAAGTTCTGCCCACAGATAATCCTCCAAAAATATAATTTTTAGTAGGACTTTTATGTGGCTGCTGCATCTTCAGAGAAAAAGCTTTCCAGAACTTTGTGAAAATCAGAAGTGCCAACGAGTGGGGGAAAATGTCCCTTTAGCTAGTTTTGCTCAGCACACCAATATTTTGTGGGTAAATACTTGTTGCTGTGGGTATCTGTACACAAAAGGGCTGTTTCTGATGTAAAAAAAAAATTAAAAAATTATTAAATTTATTGGAGCAAATGCTCAGTTATGCTAAGTAGCTGCTAGGAGTAGAAAACCTATGTGTTTTCTGACACTAGTGATGTTTTGCATTTCTTGATGTTAATTTAAAAGATCTCTACTCTACGTTAACCTGAAAATTACCTACGTATGTTGTATTATATATTGTGTATGTCCAAATGAGGAATGTAAAGGGAAAGATGTCTATATCTGCTATTTCAGGTGTCAAAAACTGACGTAACGGGACCTAATCAATGTTTATAAATATGTGAAGGGTGAGTGTCAGGAGGATGGAGCCAGGCTCTTCTCTGTGACATCCAGTGATAGGACAAGGGGCAATGGGCTCAAGCTGGAACATAGGAGGTTCCACTTGAATATGAGAAAAATCTTCTTTGGGGTGAGGGTGACAGAGCACTGGAACAGGCTGCCCAGAGAGGTTGTGGAGTCTCCTTCTCTGGAGACATTCAAAGCCCGCCTGGATGCGTTCCTGTGCGATCTGATCTAGGTGTTCCTGCTCCGGCAGGGGGATTGGACTAGATGATCTTTGGAGGTCCCTTCCAATCCCTAACATTCTGTGATTCTGTGATCACTGATTATAACAAATCAGCAAAGGCTCTTCGCACTGCTAACAATTATACAAACTGTGAGGGGAGTGGGTGGGGAAGTGAAGCCTGGGGGTTGTTTGGTCCAGAGAGTGCAGGGGTGGAAAGAGTGACTGTAGAAGCAGCGATGGAGTGACTGTTTTGAGCCAGGAATGAAGAGGAATTGTTTCTGTTGACAACCAAGCTTGATCTGTTGTGCTCTTGGGTCAACATTTGGGCGTGCATTGTTCTTGATAATTTCTGCTGTATATTAGAAATGAGAGTGTCGCTTAGTGTGTATAGTGTACACGCCTCTGCAAAGGGATAGAGAGAATAAATGTGAATCTCAAGCCCCTAAAAAGATTTTATATATATATATATGTATGCACTAGGTATCTATAATAGATCAGATTGCTTCCACAAGACATGGAGACAAAGTCTTTGAAATTTTTTTAAACTGTCTCATTATGGACAGGACTCCAGACCTTGGGGACTGGGTGCGTGCTTTAGACAGTTGCATGGAAAGCATGCAAAACTGGTAATAAAATGTGAAGTAACTATTTTTCCTAACCTCTTTTCTACTTATTCGTACAACCAGGCTTGTATTTTGATGCTATTATTTAATCCAGATAATTATGTGTGAGTTTTGTCCTATATGTTTGGGATTTTGTTCAGTTTGGGGATTTTTTGTTTTGCAGATTAATGTATTTGTGCAGAATTGGTGCTGGAAATATGGGAGACTCAATTTTCTGGAGAACGTGGCCTTCAAGGAAAGGCATCAACATCCAAGGGAAATGGGAACGTACAGAATTAGAATATACTGGTGAATTTACCATTTTCATTAAAACTGCTTCAAGTCACGTTGAAGCTGAAAAAATAAATGTTTAAGTCTAATTTAATTTGAAAGTATGCAGTTAATTAATACTCTGCATCCATTAACATTCAAAAATTAAAGTATCTGCAGAACTATTACTCCCTAGAGTAATTTGTCACCAGAAATAAAATGTTTGCCTTTGAAGTGAAGTAGCTTTTGGGTAGCGCGCTATGAGTGGAGGAACCCATGTTAATGATACAGATGAATCCAAAAGAGCAGGCTTGAAGTTCTTCGTGTTGCCATCTCACCGTTATAAAACCAATGGTCGTGGTCTTGGGTACTGTTGTGACAGCAGATGACTTCTTTGCTAAGTGACAAACTCCCATCAGTTTAAAATTACCGTCTACAGAGTGGTAGTTGAGTGTGTCCACACGTGTTTCCCAGATTAGATATTCACAGCACGTGAAACCCTGTTTTTTGGTAAAAAGGAGAGATTTTCTGTTTACAGGGAATATTGGTCTTTATACTATGGAGTGAACTCTCTTTTCAAACAGTGAATAAATGCAACTATTAGAAAAGAAGCAGCAAAAACATGACTAGATGTGTAGCAAATGCAACACCAGGTACTTTGTTCCTCCACATGCTTCCTTCCTCCTCCTATTCCTGTATCTCTGGTGTGGCCTTTTGCATTATTAGGATCAATCTTGCCAGCACTTACTATAAGGTGTGCCATTCCAGTTGGAGCTATTTTTGCTTATAAACCCTGTTTAATGCAGTAAGTGAGGATTTGGATTGTAAGCGTTGCAGGGCAGTGTTTGCAAAGTGGCAGCATATTCTGGGGCTACAAATGTGCCAGTTGAATTTTTTGTTCTCCGTACAACTTGTGCAACATAATACATAATATTAAGTCTCTTAACTGTTCCACAAAAATAGGTATTAAAAACCAAAATATTTTATTTTTTTCATTACTTACTTCTTCTGTGCTACTGTAGCCTTAATAAAGCCAGGGTTAAATAACTGCTTGGGTGGACAAAGGAGCTATGATTTTTCTTCTGCTTAATTTGTTTGAGTTCAAAAGGATGATTTGACTTCTGATCATGTGAAAAGCATTTCATAGCATACTGGAAAGCTGTCTGGTTTTGGATCTAACAGACTTGACAGCATGGTTGGCAACAGATGGATAATGGAAGGCTAATGAATAATGAAAAGCTGAGTGATTGAAATAGCAGAGCTGCAGGGAGAGAAGAGAAGCTGGGAAGGAAAATGGAAAAAACAAACATTACAGAAGTAAGGAATAATCAGTATTTTCGTCAGTATTGGAACATGTCTTCACATCAAAATTAACCTGTCATAACTTAAGCATTCTTCATCTGCCAGCTCACAAGAGCTCTTAACTTGTGCACCATGATGCATTTTGTACAAGTCGCTCACCTTGCCATGAGGAAGGAGGGTAGGGTGGAATTTAAATATTTTTTCGACTGCTATAATGATGACTCCTCTGCAGTAACCTCCTGAACTTCCATTAATTGTCTAGTACATTCCCAAATTTCTACCAGAGTGGTTGTGCATAGTATCTCCGAGTCTACTGCAAAAAACGGAGCAGAGCAATAGCATTGGAAGCTATCAGCTTCCCTGAGAGGCATTGCAACACTTAGTTTGTGCTTACACTTCGGTGAAGACATCTCTCTTCTGCTAACAGGGATAACTCTGTCTTCATGGCTCTCACTCTTCAGATCTCCAGCAGGGAGGAAGAGATCTTACTCATTGCTAACCAGTCTCTCCAGATGGAATACGGTCTCTGGGGCGGCTGCACTTTAAGAAAGATTCCTCTGCAAATGGAATGAGGGAGAAGACTTAACTCCCAGTGTCACAAGTGGGAAGACTGTCTCCTGGTGTTAAAAGAGAATGGCTCTCTAGCAGTTTGATAGTTGTGATGTTTGTGCCTGGATGCATGTATTAACGTGGAGGAAGCCGGCTACTATTAATTTCCTCACACACTGCTAGTTGCGGCTGAGCTTGGTGATGTGCACTTGCTTTTACGCTTGTTTTCATGGAAAGAATTATGGAGCAGGAGTTGAGTTAGCACTTTGTTTTCTGCTGCGCCTTTTTGTGCCCCTTTTTTTTCCTTTTTTTGCAGTGCCAAATGGAAAAAGATCTGCCTTTTTTATTACTTTTTCATTCTGATGTACTGCTTTTCCTGTGCTTTAACTCCACTGAAATATAAATCATACTGTAAATACTATCCTTTCTTTTTTCTTTGCAGAATCTGTATCAAAACAGGTTCCTGGGACTGGCAGCCATGGCGTCTCCATCTAGGAACTCACAAAACCGGCGCCGGTGCAAAGAGCCTCTCAGATACAGCTATAACCCTGACCAGTTCCATAACATGGACATCAGGAACAATTCCCATGAGACAGTCACCATTCCTAGGTCTACCAGTGACACGGACCTTGTCACTTCAGACAGCCGGTCTACCTTGATGGTCAGCAGCTCCTACTATTCCATCGGGCATTCACAGGACCTAGTGATATACTGGGATATAAAGGAAGAAGTGGATGCAGGGGACTGGATCGGCATGTATCTCATAGGTGAGTCCTCCTTCCCCTTTGGGCTTCTTGCTGCTTTTTTTAGTTGTAAGCATAAAAGCAATATGGGCTAATAGTAATAATGAGCTAGTACAGCTCCATTGAGTGTAGGCTTTAAGTGGGCTTGTCTGTTACAAGATTTCTGCTCTTCCTGAATGGCTGGCTGCAGTTCTAGCTCTCACTTTTTCTTCAGTAGAGATATGGGAATGCTTTCTGTTGACAGTTTCTTGAAATTTCAAGATATTTTCATTTTAAAGCCGTTTGGATTTTGGGAAAATACCTCCTGTATAAAAAAAGCATAATATTTTCAGGGTTTCCTCTTGCGAGTCCATGAGTAATCTGTGACAGATGAGAGGTTTTACAAGTCAAGAATATGAATCCTTTAAAAACCCCATGAAACAGAATGCCTTTTCCTGTATAGCCAAAGGATATTTTGATATGAACAAATATAGACTGAGGCAGTCTGGAGTTGTCCCAGGATGTTTTTCTTTTTGTGTGTATTGGAAGCTGTATTCAGCCATGTATATTAGCATATTTTTGGTGTCTCATCTAGTAAATTGAGCCCCATGTAAGAATAATAAGAAATAGTTTCAATGGGCTTTTACCTGATTGTTTCATTTCAGTATAAAATTAGCATTTTTTTAAACTGGTTTAGTTCATATAGAAATAGTCCTGCTGCTTAGACTGAAGTCTGTGCTAACTTTTTGCCCTCTGTTAAGTTTTGGAAATGGTGGATCAGTTTCAGCCACATTCCTCTATGGATTAGACATCTTAAATGTGAAGTTTTAAATGTTTCCTGAGAACCAGTGGCTTAGCAAAGAAGACAGGCTCAAATTGATGCCCGCCCAAAAGGAAACATTGGTAAAATGCTGCCCTTACCCGCTCGTGTAAACGTCCCTAGCACTAAGAAGGTGTTTTAGTTCCAATAGCAATGTTTTATTTTGCCCAGATAGCAAGCCAGATAAAAACAGATAAAGCATAGGATGCTGTGAGTTTTGCTTTTGGAGCAATCACAGGGGGCACTGTAGGGAGCTACAGTGTTGCTTTAGTGCATAAGACCATATGTTAGGAACACAGATGTTGGTGATGCCAGAAGAGACTGAACGGGAGGTGTGAGCGTGTAGAGGAAGCCTGATGGCACAGTGTTAAGCTTTAGAAAAATGAGTTCAGGATACTGGAGAGACTGGGAGTAGGGGAACATGAGGGTGGCTATTTAGGATGTGGAGGGAAAGGAGAGGGCAGTTACAATAAGCCAGAGTGCAATATTTGTTCTGTGAGCAATCTCATAAAATACCCTGCTTTGAAAATAAAAGTAGGCTTATGAAATTTAGAATCTTTTAGGAAAAAACCAGACTGGATTTAAAACAGATGATCTGAAAGCAGCCTCGTTTGTGGGCCTTAACGGAATTACTTGTGTTTATAGTTAAACTTGCAGTTGAATGTTTTACTGGATCAGATGAGAAGACACAGCAGCCCCCAGTACTAGGCACTAGGAAATCAAAGAATCATAAAATCACAGACTGGTTTGGGTTGGAAAGGACCTTAAAGATCATCGAGTTCCAACCCCTCTGCTATGGGCGAGGACACCCTCCACTAGCCCAGGTTGCTCAAAGCCTCACCCAGCCTGGCCTTGAACCCCTCCAGGGATGGGGCATCCACAGCCTCTTTGGGCAACCTGGGCCAGTGTCTCACCACCCTCACAGGAAAATAATTTCTTCCTAATATCTAGTCTAAATCTACCCTCTTTCAGCTTAAAACCATTACCCCTTGTCCTCTCACTACACTCACCGATAAAGATGCCTCTCCATCTCTCCTGTAGCCCCCTTCAGGTACTGGAAGGTGCTGTAAGGTCTCCTCAGAGCCTTCTCTTTTCCAGGCTGAACAACCCCAACTCTTTCAGCCTGTCCTCATAGGGGAGGTGCTCCAGCCATCTGACCATCTTCATGGCCCTCCTCTGAACTCACTCCAACAGGTCCATGTCTTTCCTGTGCTGAGGACTCAAGCTGGATGCAGTACTCCAGGTGGGGTCTCACGAGAGCAGAGTAGAGGGGGAGAATCACCTCCCTCGACCTGCTGGTTACGCTTCTTTTGATGCAGCCCAGGATGCAGATGGCCTTGTGGGCTGCAAGTGTGCACATTGACAGGTCATGTTGAGCTTCTCATCAACCAAGGGTTTGTCTTTTGTCTCTACCCTCCCAGGTTCTCAATCTAAATAACTGAGGAAATAGCAGGCAGCAGGACCCCTTGTTCCTTTCTTCCCTTCCCCTCTTTCCTCTCCTCCCCTCCCAAAACTCAATGTAAGGTGAGATTTGGTGCTTTGGTTCCCTTAAAGAAAGAAGACGGGAGACTGTGAAGATCGTTTGTGTTGGTTTGACATGGAAAGCACCAGGAGTCTAGGAAGGTGACTGGCACTATGGCTACTTCTACATTAATATGGTAGGGAACCAGTAGGAATGTGTCTGTAGAAGCCAACAGCTGCTGAATACATTCCGAGGGCTTGGCTTCAGAGCAGTCTCAGTCCGGCAGGCGGAATGCCCAGAACTGAGTTTGTGTGCATGAAGATCACCACATCATCTGGTGGTGACAAAGTTGGAAGCGTCATTCCAAAATTATGCTGCTCATCTGAAATAAAACACTGGCGCATCCTGTATTCAGTGTTTGTGACCAATCCATAGGGGTGGGAGATCCAGACATCCTGATGGCTTAGATTTGTGTGTGTGTGTGCACAGATTTTCCAAGCCTGCATTTCTGTTTAGAGAGGAAATGTTACTGGCCTTGTGGATATGACCTTCACAATGTAAACTGATATATGACCATGTTTTGAACTAACAGCCAGACTGGAACAAGAGAAGCAAAGAAACTATGAGCTTTTCCCAGTCTGCTCAATAGAGGATTAGTGTTGGAGCCTTGTATTACCACTTGTGTGGCAACACCGTTAACTATTGCATTGCTGCTGGTCACTCTAGTGTTTGTCTCAAAGCCAGCTCATGGATACAGCCCAATCCTTTTCATGATTGTTTGGGCTGGTGACATTTGAGATGAAAGGTTTGAATGCGGCAATACTTTAATATTGCAGTGAGTCATGAGAACAATGAGAAATTATTTGTGTCCTTGCGGTATCAGGCAGTGTGTTGTAGGTTTTCTGTAAAACTCGGTGCGGGAGCATTAGAGTTATTATTTCTTATTTGTCTTGTGGGAGCTCCTGGGCATCCCAGGAAGGAGCTATACAAACACAGAACAGGAGTCACTCCTCACCTTAGAGCCACTGTAGTCGTCTAGGAAATTTCTCCAAATGGTTTTATACGAGTGTTGGTTTTGAAATGCATAAAATTTACTCAGCTCTCACCACCATTGCCATTAATAAAATTTCGATGATACCCAATAAACTGCAGGTTTCAGAACAAAGATGTTCCAAGTCTGGGGAAATATAGATGATATAAAAGTCTTCCAAAAGAAAAAAGTAAAAATCATGTAGCTCATGTGTTTTGATACCATAGGGCATTTTGGGATGCTATTTAAATGTTAAAGTAGCCTAAAATAAGAGTTAAGATAGCCCTCCCTATAGGGAAATTCTGACTGCTTGCTCATGTGAAGGAACCGCAGCTGCTTTTATCAAAAGATATCTGTTTTTCTCCTCTTCAATCCATGTGCACATTCCTAAGGGTGGCCAACTGGGAAACAGTCTTTGCAGAAGCAGGTAAAAGCTAGATTTAGAATTGGTTATTAGAGTTAACTTTTGCTCATGGTCTCAGGAAATGGTCTAGGCAGCCAGTCCAGCTCTTGTAAAACAGTGTGAAAATTGGTGGTTGTGTTCCTCATTGCAAAAAATAGCGCTGAATATATCCACCCTGTAGCTGCAAGAAAACATCCATACACACCTGCCTGATTTTAATAAAGGGCAATAGAAGAACTCCTTAGTTGAAAGTAGAACAGTAAATGTTGACTCTGTTAAAATATAGATGTTATTACTTCAGTGCATTTTAAGATTAGCCATGGTAAGATGACAAAAAATATGGGAACTGGAAGAACAAGCCTTTCTAGGTGTTAAAGACATATTGTTCCTTCAGGAGTAGGAATTGCATTTTATTCCTTCTAAGCTTGAGCTCTAGAGATGTTCTAACTTTCCCTTGTATATACGATATATCAGCTCTGAGCTATGCAGGGGAACATCTAAACTCTGTAACAACTCACCCGAGGTGTGCATTTGCCTTCCCTCAAGAGAACTATAGTATTACGAACATGCACAGGCTTTCAGAAACATTTCCACAATCAGAAATACACATAAATACTCAAAGAGTTCTCTGAGAACACAGCTCTGTTACTGTTTAAAAATCTCTGGAATTTGAGCTTTCTTTGCAGAAAAGCTGTGTGTAAAGAAAGTGCATATTGGGGTGGGGGGGGGAGGAAATTAAACCAAACCAAATTTATCAATAATGAAGGTAGCGTGTCTGTATTTTTTTAAAAAGAACTCTCATTTAGTGGCTACTGTGAGACAGGTGGAATATTTGCAGTTATTTATCTCAAAGTTTTCTCTTTCTCTGTTATCTCATTTACTACTGTTACTATTTGCTACAGTATGGAGCCTCTTAGATAATTAATATGGACTGCTAGCAGCTGTCTGTAGATAAAGAGCTATCTTATAATTACTGCAGTAGCATTTTAGCTGCTACTAGACTTCACTTCTGTCATCAGCCCTGTATCTGTAGAGTAGCTAATGAGAAACGTTTAAACCAGATTTTTGAAAGAATTGTTTACTGCAGTGTCTGTGCGCGCTGATGTTAGGAATTTATCAGAGCTAACTATACTCTTCTTACCCATACGGAACAGGCTCTTTTTCTTTTGGCATTTCCTTATGGGAAAGCAAAACAGGCTATTTAGTAAAAGTTTCTTCATACACAAATCTTGTAGGGTCCAATTTCTTTTCCATATTTGGCTTTTGACAGAGTAGTTCCTCATAAATTTATATAAGTAGGAATGTCTTGACCTAATTATTGACTAAAGTTTAGCTTTAAATCTTGTTTTCATCCTCTATTTCAGCCTTTGATGTTATTTCTCTCCCAAAAAGGCAATTCGGCATAATCTGACAAATCTAATTTTTAGAGCTATTGGTTAATAGACCTTTAAACATTTGTTTAAACACTTTCCAAGTTGATTTTAGGCTTAGAGGGCCATGTGTTGTTGTATTGCCCACTGAGACAAGTGGAAAGATCTACATTTTTCCTGCCATCAGACTTGGATCAGAACTTGTTTGTACAGCTATTTTACCAAACGTTCAATGCATACAAGCAGAAAGCGTCACACGTTGCCAGCAGAGACGGAAAATCTTAGAAACAGTAATGTGCATATAAGGCGAGGAGTTGCGGGTTTCTTTTTTACAGCTCAAATCCCTGATTTGGGCTCTTTGTGCATTTGGATGGTTGTTCCACCTCTCTGCTTCAGATACAGCCATCTGTAAAACAAAACTCTTCAGAATGTGCCTGCTTAGAGTTAATCTTTTTGATGTTTGGATTTGTTGTGTCCTGGCGTTACCCATCTTTCCAGTCCTTTTATAGCCTTTGGAAGAGAACCTCTCTGGTCTTAGGGCTTCTCCTCAGTAGGTCATCTTGTAGCTGGGTCTCTTGCCAAGCTGGGGATGGTGGCCGTGGCTGGCTGGGATCATCTCAACAAGTTAAGTTTTGTTCGACACCTGCAGTTCTGTTCTCTCTGTAAAACATCAACAGAGGTGCCTGGTGGCCAGACAGCTTTCCCTAAGCACAGCACAATTTATTTCAGGAAGAAAAGTGTCAGAGGAGCAAACCTATCATAAAAGAAACCGACAGAGAGCCTGCACAAATGCTGAACAGAGCAGCTACTAGGTATCGTAGGCCTTGGCAGATCTATTAGTGCAGCGATATTAGGTTTTTTTTCCCAACCTGGCTTGCCTTATTAAGGCAATTAACAGCTAATTAACCTGGCTGCTGTTAGATCCAGTGAGTGAGTTTTCTTTATCAGGCTGAGTCCCTTTTTGCTTTTCTCAGTTCTCTATCTGGTGGACCTCTTCAGCCAGATGAAAGCAGCATATGCCGTTTCCAGACCCACTGAGCGTGATGTGAACACAGCTTTTGCCTCTGTTTCACCTCTTTACAAGTAGGTACAGTCAACACTTAAATGCAAGGGTCTCTGAATATTCCCAACATGTATGGCTTCTGACCCATTCTCCATTTCGGTGCTTCCAAGGCTCACCTCTGCCATTTCTGTGGTGTTAACATTGTTAGTAGCAGTGCACCAAAAAGCTTCTGTAGAGGGGTTAGTGCAGTGGTGATGGGCTTTATGGTCTTTTAGGGAATTCATGGCAAAGAAGTCTGTAGGTTGCCAGTTCTTTTCCTTAAACACATTTAATATGGGGTGGAGGTGTTTACTGTGTGTCAAAAGATTCCCATTTTTTTAGTAGTTCTTCATAAAATAACAGCTATGATGATATGAACCTCTTTCTAGGTAAACAGGTAGAAAAGAGTTTTCCACTTCAGCTGTCATGCTGAACATTGGGAGAGGGAAATCATGCAGTCAGGGAGTACAGCAGCCTCATACCTTGTCAGTGATTTCCAGGGTCCTTATGCTCGTTGCTAAAACTGCTTCTCTGCTGTGCAAGAAGGGCCCATATCGCTATATAGCCCAGAGTGATAATGAAGCTAGTAATGATCACTGACTAAAGCATTTGTGAAGAAATCAGTCAGTGGAGGATATTGGTGCACCAAAGGCCAGGTTTTGGCCTCAATCCCTCAAAAGAAGCGCAGTCCTTACAGCACGTTCAGACCATTGACTGCGTAGAATAAATCACAGCACAAACAGTGGACAGCATAAACATAAAATTCTTGGCAGGATAAGGCTTAAAGCAGAAAGATTTGTTCTGTAGAGGTTGTCAAGCTAGCCATGTGGATTTTGAAGGTTCAGCATATGTTTTTCTTCTCTTAGTTTTCTAAACCAAACTAAATCATTCCCACTCCTTACTGTTTGTAACACTTAAACACACTGTTCATAACATTTGAATAGAATCATAGAATGGTTTGGGCTGGAAAGGACTTCAAAGACCGAGTTCCAACCCCCCTGCCATGGGCAGGGACACCTCCCACTAGCCCAGGTTGCTCAAAGCCTCATCCAGCCTGGCCTTGAACCCCTCCAGGGATGGGGCATCCACAGCTTCTCTGGGCAACCTGGGCCACTGCCTCCACCCGCACAGTGAAAAATTTATTCATAATATCTGGTCTAAATCTCCCCTCTTTCAGCTTATACCTGTTACCCCTTGTCCTTTCACTACACCACCTGATAAAGATGCCTCCCCATCTCTCCTGTAGCCCCCTTCAGGTACTGGAAGGCTGCTATTAAGTCTCTCGGAGCCTTCTCTTCTCCAGGCTGAACAACCCCAACTCTTTCAGCCTGTCCTCATAGGGGAGGTGCTCCAGCCCTCTGATTAATTTTGTGGCTCTCCTCTGGACTCTCTACAACAGGTCCAGGTATTTATTTTTTTTATGTTGGGGGCCCCACATCTGAACACAGTACTCCAGGTGGGGTCTCACGAGAGCAGAGAAGAGGGGGAGAATCACCTCCTTTGACCTGCTGCTAATGCTTCTCTTGATGCAGCCCAGGACACGGTTGGCTTTATGCGCAGCAAGCGCACACTTCCGGCTCATGTTGAGCTTCTCATCCACCAATACCCCCAAGTCCTTCTTCTCAGAGCTGCTCTCTATCCATTCTCTGCCCAGCCTGTATTTGTGCTTGGGATTGCCTCGACCCACGTGCAGGACCTTGCACTTGGCCTTGTTAAATTTCATGAGGTTTGCATGGGCCCACCTCTCCAGCCTGTCCAGGTCCCTCTGGATGGCATCCCTTCCCTCCAGCGTGTCCCCCACACCACACAGCTTGGTGTCATGGGCAAACTTGCTGAGGGTGCACTCCATCCCACTGTCCATGTCTCCAACAAAGATGTTAAACAGCACTGGTCCCAGTACTGACCCCTGTGGAACACCACTTGTCACTGGTCTCCACTTGGACATTGAACCATTGACCACCACTCTCTGAGTGCGGCCATCTAGCCAGTTCCTTATCCAGCCAGTGGTCCTTCTGTCAAATCCATGTCCCTGCAACTTAGAGACAAGGATGTCATGTGGGACTGTGTCAAAGGCTTTGCACAAGTCCAGGTAGATGATGTCTGTTGCCCTTCCTCTATCCACCAGTGCTGTGGCCCTGTCATAGCAGGCCACCAAATGCATCAGGCACAATTTTCCCTTGGTAAAGCCGTGTTGGTTGTCACCAATCACCTGCTTGTTTTCCATGTGCCTTGGCATAGATTCCGGGAGGATTTACTCCACTATCTTCCCAGGCACAGAGGTGAGACTGACCGGCCTGTAGTTTCCTGGGTCTTCCTTATTTCCTTTTTTAAAAATGGGGGTTATGTTTCCCCTTTTCCAGTCTGCAGGAACTTCACCAGAGTGCCACGACTTCTTGAATATGATGGGTAGTGGTTTGGCAACTTCATCTGCCAGTTCCCTCAGGACCTGTGGATGTATCTCGTCAAGTCCCATGGACTTCTGCACCTTCAGGTTCTTTAGATGGTCTCAAACCTGATCGTCTCCTACAGCTGGCAGTTCTTCCTTCTCCCAGTCACTGACTTTGCCTTCTGCAACTTGGGCAGTGTGGCTCGAGCTCTTGCCAGTGAAGACTGAGGTAAAGAACTCGTTAAGTACCTCAGTCTTCTCAATATTCTGGGTCACCGGGTCTCCTGCTTTCTTCTGGAGGGGGCCCACAGTTTCCCTAGTCCTTCTTTTATAGCTGACATACCTGTAGAAGTTCTTCCTGTTACCTTTAATGTCCTTGGCCATATTTAATTCTGTTAGGGCTTTAGCTTTCCTAACTTGAACTCTGGCTTCGCGGACAGTGTCTCTGTATTGTCCCCAGGCTACCTGTCCTTGCTTCCACCCTCTGTAGGCTTCCTTTTTTTGTTTGAGTTTGCTCAGGACTTCCTTGTTCATCCATGCAGGCCTCCTGGCATTTTTGCCTGCCTTCCTCTTTGTTGGATGCATTGCCCCTGAGCCTGAAGGAAGTGATCCTTGAGTATTAGCCAGCTTTCTTGGGCCTCTCTTCCCTCCAGGGCTTTATCCCATGGGACTCTTCCAAGCAGGTCCCTGAAGAGGCCAAAGTCCGCTCTCCTTAAGTCCAGGGTAATGAGTTTGCTGTGCGCCCTCCTCACTGCCCTGAGGATCTCGAACTCCACCATCTCATGGTCGCTGCATCCCAGGCTGCCCTTGAGTTCCACATTCCCCACCAGCCCTTCCTTGTTGGTGAGAACAAGGTCCAGCATAGCCCCTCTCCTGGTTGGCTCCTCTATCACTTGGAGAAGGAAGTTGTCATCAACACATTCCAGGAACTTCCTGGCCTGCCTATGCTGTGCTGTGTTTTCTGCCAACAGATATCAGGGTGGTTGAAATCCCCCTTGAGGACCAGGGCTTGTGAGCGTGAGGCTGCTCCTATCTGTCTGAAGAGGGCCTCATCCACTTGCTCTCCCTGGTCAGGTGGCCTGTAGCAGAACCCCACTACAATGTCCCCTGTCCCAGCCCTCCCTTTGATCCTGACCCAAAGGCTCTCTGTTGGCTCTTCATCTGACCCCAGGTGGAGCTCTATGCACTCCAGCTGGTCTTTGACATAGAGGGCAACATCCCCTCCTCGTCTCCCCTGCCTGTCCTTCCTAAAGAGCTTGTGTCCCTGCATTCCAACATATTCGCATACTGTTCTTCACAACTACTGTAATGTCTGTGTATGCATCTCGCTTTTGTAATCTTTCTCCTCCATTGTTCTCTCCAGCCCTAAAGACATTTTTTCTTTACTGAGGATCTTCCACTTTGTCATATGCTTATAAGTGAATAACATTTTTCAGATAAAATCACTCCAGATTCTCAAGAGATTCTTTGCACTGTGGTATTTCAGTGCATACGTCTGAGTAGTATTTGCTGTGGGCTTTTTTTGCTGCTGTATCAGATCACAAACGCCTGTCTAATTTGCTGTCTGATGTTATGTCTTTCAACATTCTATAAGCCCATTTTGCAAATACTACAAAGTGTTTCCCTCCTATTTAATCAACATTGTTAACCTGTACAAGTGTCATCCTTGTCCACACATCAGATCTTCTCATGTCCATTTGTATCTTGTCTTTGTATATACTGCCTTCGGCCTGCAGCATCTCTTATTTTAATACCTTCTAGCACATGTAATGGGTGTACTGTTTTCTCCTAATACTCGTTTTCCAGATTGCACTGTAATCAGTGGGGAGGCTTCCATTGACTGCAAGAACTTTGGAACTGTTGGTATATTAAAAACAAGCAAACAAAACCTCACCACACATTGCATATTTTCTGTTTTTCAGTATGCACTGTGGCAGTCATGGTCATCTTTGTTTGGATTCCTCCCTCCCATCTTCAGTTCTGTGTGCAAGCTGGATGCCACTAATTATGGAGAAGTTTGTACAACGCGTAGCTAAACCGTAGCTGTTGCTGTACTAAAACCCAGATGTGGTCCATCTGCTGCAGTGGTGAGGATAAATCTGGAAGTGCCAGAGCTTTAAAGCGGAAGTCTGTAGCTGAGGCAGGCGTAGCTGAGGTAGCAATGAGAGCTGTGTGGGTGCTATCACACTTTTGAGTGTTTGCAGAACCAAATGACACCAGTATTACTAGACAGATGCCCATCACACTGCAAACCAGCAGGTTTATCAGCCCCATAATTTAATAGGGTTTCTGTAATTGGCAGTCTTGTTTCCTTTTGTAATTTATATTAGTGTCATGAAAGATCAGAATGATATCTCCCAGCAGTAATTTGGAGGCTGCTGAAGTGGTAAAGGATAATGTCATATATGGCTCTGAAAGTTAAGTTAGATGTTCAAAGTTAAAAGTGTTTTGCTGCAATTTATAACTCCTTGATTTTGGGAATGGACGACAGGGGTCCTTTGGGTTTTATGTGTAATTCTTTCTGCTTCAGATTAACTGGTTCAGGTTTTAAACCTACCATGCCTGCCTTTCCGTTTGCCTGGAGCAGTTTTATTTAGGACAGCATCTTCTGCCCTCACTGACCAAGAATTGTTACAACTGGACCATCTCTAGCCCTGTTTTATTGCAGCTTATGTTCTTTTATCTCACTACTTTCCTTTGGTCTTTCTGTTGCCATGCCTTCCTCTCACTGCTAATCTCCACTCATTGTTGATGTTTTCTGCCTCCAAATGTGTTTTTCTTTAACTGGGTAGGGGGTTAATTTTTGTGGGGATAAAATGGGACCATTCATGTACTTTAAACAAAGTACATGCATACCTCTTAGATCAAGGACTGAGCTCTCTGCACCAATGAAGGATTAGGCCCTTGTTTTCCAGAACTCTTCTGCTGAAGTAACTATAGAAGGAGGGATGCTAACTGTAAATTGTGGTGTATTCATTGTCTGCAGCAGAAATTGGCAAAAACGGTGAAGTTTCAATCCGTGTTAGAGCTGGATCTGTAGCTGCTGAAGTCAGTGGAAACATTCCTGTCAGCTGCCATAGTGATGGTCATTATTTGTGATTTTTTTTTTTACTGTGGTATCTTTCTAAACAAAAAAAATTGGTATCACTCTTCTGCATGTATTTCTCATTAATAGCTTCTCTCATGCAGAATGATGACTGCTGGTATTGTACAACTCTTTGGAAGCACAGTTTCCAAGGGCTAGGTTTTGCAATGCTAAAGATCTGCAAAAGAAAACACTGGCATGGCCTGATACAACTCACTGTGAGTTGCACTTGTGAATTATAGAGGCTGTTGTCATCATTTTGTGTCCTTCTTCAAGTGATAAATGGGGTGGTAAGAAAAGAAACATCAGAAATGGGAAACTTATCTGTGGCTTACACTTGTATTATCTTGCAAAATAGTTTTATATTATTGATATTCTGTGCTTTACAGTGTCCCTTTCCTTTAGCTTTCCATGCAAATTACAAACAGATCGTCCAGACCTCGGCCTCTTTGTACAGAAAATTTTTTTTGAAAGCATTTTGCTAACTATCTTCATATGTCATTATAGTGCAGACATACATATTGACCAAAAGCACTTTTAAATTTGAAGTTAAAGCAAATTTGTTCAGCTAAAGACTTATAAGTCTATCTGTAATTTCAGGAGTACAGCATTTCTTATTCATAAGGGATCAAGACACGAAGTGTAGCTTCTATTTTTACGCCATAATTGCATTAAGTTTTTAGAAAGCAAGTGTTGTTATATGTAGTGCTAAATCAAATTAGTGACGGAAAAGAGACTGGAATACTGTACCAAGTTCAGGCACCCATCTGACAGTGTTCCTGTCTCATGTTAATTATTTGCTGCTTTGAAGGTAACACAATTTATTCTAAATTTTGTAGTTGTTATTCTTGAAGAATGTGGACAGACAGGCTGTCAATGGATTGGCAAAATACTGTCTGAGAAAGGGAAGTAGATTTTTCATTTCCACCTCTTAAGTAAAACTAAACTAACCAACAGGGTCGCTCAGCTTGTGATCTGAACTCCTTAAGTCCCTCTGAGGAGGACGTATTGACTATCTGTTTGCTTCTCTGTGGGAATTTCAGGCAAGCCAAATACTGAGTCCTGTCTGTTTAATGTAGGCTGCTGGCAGCACTTGAAGTCCCCATTATGTTTTTTACAGATCTTTTTGAGGGGTGGCCTTTACCAACACTTTCCCTAATTCCTCTGAAGAACAGCATGCTTTTTTGTCAACTGGTTACAGTCCTTTGTCTGAAAGATAGCTTTCTTTGGTGGCAATAGTTCTTTATCTCTCTATATACAGTGCTTGGGAAGTATATTGGGATCACTCAGCGTGGAAGTGACAGCGCAGAATATTTTTAGCAGCAAGAGGCCATGCTTGGAGGTATCTGGTTTGATGAGGACTAGAAGTCTGCTGGAACTGCTGCTGGTTCCTGAAGCACTGGCTAACGTCTGCCTCTAGCGTGCCTTGGTCCCGCTGGCTGCTACTGAGACCCCAGCTGTCTGGCGCCTGCTCGTGCATCACCTTCTCTGTTCCCTTCAGGGACCGTGTGAGGTGTGGGAGGTCTGCCTGCTGCTGCTCCTGTCTCAGCACAGCTTTGCAGGTCTGCAGCCACCTTCCCTCTCACCAGCAAGAGGCAGGCAGCACCTCTGTGGGCCCCAGAGCAGGGGAGGCAGATAGCAGTGTCTGCTGGCTCCCCGTTTCAGCTCACTCTCTCACTCGGCATTTTCCTTAATTAGTTACCTGTTCACCATCCAGGGAAATGAAGCTGCAGATCTGAGAGCGATTGCCAAGTGTTTGCTTTTTGGCCAAGTGGGGCCAAACCCAGCCTACGCAGTGGATTGCCAGCTAAGCAGAGAGCTAGTTTAAAGGTTAATCGCATTTCAAAAATAGAGGGAGGGAGATACATTACAATGCTTCATTGGAAAAATGTCAAAAGCCATTAGCTGCTGTCTGAAATATGTGAAAGGGAGCAGCATTAACTCTGCTCTTCTTTTTGTGTGGAGGTGAAACGAAGCATATCACCAGTTACCTTTGTGAATTAAGATGCAACGTTTTTTTAAGATCAGTTGCTTTGTTGTAGGAATTATCAGTAGAAATATGAAATAAAATTTGCTTTCCATTGCATATACCCTTTCTCTTTAACATACCATTTCATCTATTCACTTACACGTGGCAAGTGTTGATAAATAAATGTACAGACATGCACGCATATTTAGTGCACTAAGCAGCAGTGTATTTCACATACACAATTTTCTGTGTCAACGTGCTGCATACATAATGTCCACGTTCAGGGAATAGCTTGCCTGGAATAGTACCACCTGCCACCTACAGCAGGTTGATAGGGTATATTCATGCATTCCAACCTCCTGACCAGTTTCAACCACTGCTATTTTTTTAACTTGCCAGGGGATATATCTTTATCTTTCACCTTCCAAAAATGCATACCTTCAAAAACTGAAAGCGTTCCCTTTTGGACCTGCATGTAGTTTTCTAGAGCTAAAATTTGTCTGGCTTAAAAGTCCCCACCAACATGATTTCTGCTGGACTAAAAATAAGTTTTATTTCTTTGGAAAGAGGGAAGTGCCTAGCTTTTCAAAAGAGAGAGGGCTTAAATCTGGCTGTGAGAAGGATCTACATACTGGATTTCCAAATCACGACATTTGTAAATATGTTTTATTTACAAAAATGTTTTTATACTTAAAAGCTCCACTGCTCCTACTTATGGTGACCTGCATATTGCAGAGCTCTGTAAACTCAAAATACTTTTTCTACTGCCTGAGTCTGTATTTCATCAGTGACTGCTGTCCATAAGCTGTGTGCATGTGACTAGCTCCGTGTGTGTGTGTGTGTGTGTGTATATCCCTTCCCTGACATGCTTTGTGACTTGAGTTTTGCTCTGGATGCTGTCCTTCCTGTACACCCCTGTCTCTCGCTTCTGTGGCAAGAGGCAGCATGCAGATGCTATTCAGTGGGAGCATCTAGTTCCAGCTTTCCTGTTGTCTTGCTTGCCAGCTGTACCATAGCCCAGCTTGCTCTCCCTTCCCTTCCGTCAGCTTCTACTTTGGACGTGCGGATGGAGTATTCCTTTTTCTCAGCCTGGTTTTCCAGGCTTTCTGCTTGTTTCTGATAAAAAAGTGGAAAGAGCTTTCCACAGTCATCCCCACTGGCTCAGCCCACACTAGGGATGTGATTTGGTTTGGGTATGGGCACATGCCAACATCTCTGTCAATTAGAGGTTGTGTGACGTGGGGTTTGCTCTGCCGTTGTGCCAGCTGTGGGAAGAAGACAACAGCCGCTGCAGTGGAAGTGCCAGGTGACCCCCACAGACACTGTGGATGAATGCAGCATTTTAAATCTGATTCTGGGATCTCTTGTGCTGCTGAACTCTCACCTAAAATGTCTGTGATTGCTTAAGCAAGGCCATCCACTCTAGCTCAGCTAAGCCTTCTTAAGCAAGTGGGGTATTTTATAAACAATATCTCTTGAGAAACAGTAATTACCCATACATCTTAATAACATGGCAGGTGTTGGAGCATCTCCAGCAGTTTAGAGACTAAATATGACAAATAAACATCATGAGTGATGAAGCCAGAGAGCATCATGCCTGAGCTGAGGAATGTTCTCTCTGCCCCATCAGGATCCCAGGCTCCAGCTCAGTGAGACATTTCAGTATATGCTCACTTTTAAGTATAAAGCGCTTCCCCTGCCAAAGCAAAAGGCACAGCTCGGAGGTGTAAATCTCCTCGTGTGTGTATGAGTGTTCTTGCTTCTACAGGATGATGTGGATAATTCCGGATAATCTGCAGCCAGCATGGTCCTTTACTGAAGGTAGTCATTAGTAAGCCAAAGCTGTGAGAGTGATGGTATACTTATCTGCCATTTTTTTTAATATATAATTTAGCATTTAAAAAAAGACAAAACCAGCTATAAAGCACAGAGGAAGAACAGAAATCATACCAGAGGATTGTACCATGGAAGGGTTACTGCAGAGACTTTCTATGTGAATGTGCTGAAAGATTTCCACCTCAATACAGCACATGAAACACAGATAGTGAAGTAATTACTGACAATTAGCAAGTCAGGCAGGGGAGGGTATATTGTAGATAGCATTGCCACTTATAATTATCCATTGCAATCATTAATGACCTCTTTAAAAGGATTTCTGTTGTAAAACCCTCAAGAGAGTAGCACTAAAGGGTTCAGTGTTGATAGCCCACTTACCTTCCTCCTTTGAGAGCACAGTGATGTAAAACCAAAGGGACATCTGCTCGGTGCTTTCATCTTTCAGTGAAAGTGTAGTTTCCTTCAATTGAAGAGTCTAGTTTGTTTAGCATTTGTATATATTTATTTTAATACTGTGTTATTCTTTGAGTTTCTTGGCTTTGTCCTTTGGGCTGCCTCTTCCGCTCTGCAGCTGGTCACGCCATCAGTCCATCCTCAGGCCTGGTGTCCCTTGTTGTGTGGTGCCGTCTTCATTTGCTCCTTAACCTACATGATAACGAAGCGAGTGCTTCACAGTGTTTACAATTGATGTATTTTAATCTTGGATTGAGTGGTAGCAGGGTTGAGTCGGTTAAAGCGCATTTGTACAATCTGTTAAAATTGAAACCATCCCCACTGCCGAGAGGAAAAATCCAGGAGGTTGCTGGCTAGTCTCTGCAGGTAGATATCACAACTCTTCTCTTAGTGAAGTGCTTTGGCACATCCTCCTGAAGCTGGAGCGGTGAGGCCACGGCCAGGCCTCCCCCTGACTTGACTTGGTGGCCATTTTGAGCTCCCACAGGCCATGGCCCGGGAGCCCCGCTCCCCTCTGACAGCCTGTAAATGTCTCCGTAAGTCTGTCTGATTTTTGCTGCGCTGTTTCTGTTTATTGTCAATCAAAGCCATAAACGCTGGCCTCCTATGGTGGAAATATATGCGTGTTTGTTTGCTTGAAAGCCTGGTGTAAGCTCGTAAGCCATGGAGCATGGCCCTGAAGCCACAGTGTGGTCTTGCTGGTTGGTTTTGGAGCTGTTGGATAAGAGGGTCAAGAACCAGGCCCTTCACCGGAGGCCAGGGTGTGTTTGCTCACATCTATACCATGTCGGGCTTGCAGATTGGTCTGGAAAAGAGCTCGTTGAAGCAGTCTCAAATGAAACTTGGAAGCAGACTGAAAATTTATTCTTGTGGACAGCCAGCAGGCCTCTCCTCAGGCTTACGACCTGCCTGTCCTTTATTGATGGGCAGCCATGTGGATGCAAGGTGGTTGCTCCTCAGCCTGCGTTTTCAGAAACTTCTTAGAGATTCTTCATTTTTATAGATTACTCCTTGTCTTCTTTGGAGATCAGCTTGCTAGTTTGACAGCTGTTAGATGTCTTGAAATACTGCGAGGGGACAGCATTTTGTCTGTCATTTGGTTTTGGAGGCTGAGAGGTGTGAAAACACCCAGTGAGTGGGATTTTTCTGAAGTAAATATCCTTTACTGTATGCTGCAAGAAATAACCTCGTCTGTTGTGATAGGAGTGAGCATGGTACAGGTGCCTACATGTAACTATTTTCTGTGAGGATTTTTTAAGGGAGGAGTTGGTGGGAACGGGGAATTACTTTTTGCTACTATTCTCTCTTACAGCTAGATCATTATGTTTAATTAAGTAGGAGCTTTTTCAGTTGTTGACATTTTTGAGAATTTTGTAGGGATGTATTTTTTTAAATTACCTTTCAAGAAAATCAGTGATTTTAAGAAGAGCTGTGCTTTTAAAAAATATAAATGAGTGAGAAAGTTAATTTCTCAACATGTGGTGCCAAGCTGTCTAGCAACTGTAGTATGTTTTGTCAAGCCAAAGGCATATTTTCAACTGATGCTCTGCTATGCATGTTGTTGTAACAGGCAGTTGATGAAACTGTTTTCTTTTTTTTGTAGATGAGGTCTTGTCTGAAAACTTTTTGGACTACAAGAACCGTGGTGTCAATGGGTCTCACCGTGGTCAAATTATCTGGAAGATTGATGCCAGTTCCTACTTTGTGGAGCGTAAGTATTTTTACAGTCTGACTAGAGTATAATTCAACCATTACAGAAGATAATTGAACTGCTTAAGTTGTTCTCATGATGTTTCTGTGCCCAACAACTTTTATGAAAGGCCAAAAATGTTATCAAAAAATTTGACTGTATTGTGAGGAACTGAAACGTTTCTCTAGGATTGTTAGGCTTTCCTGCCTAATTCAAAACAGCAAACAAAGAGACAAGGTGAGAAATGATTAGGAGAAAGTCTCTTCAGGTGGGCTACGTTTCATTAAGGTCTATTTCTGTTTGCTGTTATTTGAACTGTATCATGGTAATGTGATACATTAACTTTAATATGGAATTAAGCAGAAGAGAAAGTCAGGTACATAGTCTCACTCCAGGATGACTCACACTGACTTTTGATTGGAAAACTTCATGTGGGGTCCAGCTTCCACTGGATTAGAGTGGATTCAGAAGTTTAAAGGGTCTAGACTGACTGAAGTATAAATAGGTACTTGCAGCAAAGTACTATGATTTCAAATGAATTATTCCTCATTGTATTCATATATTACCCAGGGCATCTGATGCAATGCAGTGTAACTCCTTTCTGTGCCTTTAGCAATCAAAATACAGAAACACTAAAAAGTACTATGTACGTTCTACAGCAAGTTAACATTTCCTGTCTCAGTTGTCCTACATCCCTGGCCAAAGTGAAGCTGACCATTCGAGTACTTCTTTTCAGAAAGTTACCATGTGCCAGTGTGAATGGAATTTATGGTTTCTAATTTCCCTAAAAAAACAATACCTATTTCTTTGGAGAATATAAACAGAGTACTCACAACACTGGACAGAGATCTATAGCAAAACATCTGTGGTGAAAGAGCTATGTGTATCCTTAAGGAGGAGTTAAGTGTGAAGAAGCCTAGCATGCAACAATTTTAGTTTTTCAGTTGTAGTGAATGTTTACAGTGATCTACCTTGGCCTGCTGGGCAAAATTCAAAAGTTTTGTAAAAGCATGTATGAATTGTCTGACAGGTATATCTGTTTAAGATTGTCTTAATTTGAGAGCAATCGAGGGTATCTTTGGTATCACCTAAATTCTAAAGGATTTGGAAAGGATTTGAACTATACTTGATTAGATTTGTCTCTGATCTTGAGCATCTGGTATCAGCAAGGATGCTACATGCAGACATTTTACAGGTACTCATTCCTAGAAACAGGTTATTTCTTTGTAGTATGAAGCATTCCTCGTGGTTTGTAATTCTTAGTGTTAAGTTAAATTGTGAAAGTTTTTCTAAAAAATTAAAGGAGCTGCTGAAATGTCTGCAGGATGTGATACAGGATGTTTATAACCTGTGTTTTGAAAAATACATTTATAGAAAGTTGTTTAATATATAAGAATATTGCTTTTAGCTAGCCTGGTTTTGGGGGCAGAAATACATTGCAGTATCTAACCTTTAAAGCAAGGCTCTAATTTGCAGCTGCGTCTTTGAGCTGCGGTTACTAATCCGTGAGACAGATTGTGCTTTCTTTTAACTGTAAAAGAAGCGCATGGAGGCGATGTGATATCCCAGAACTGGGTTTTGAGGAGGCCTTAGTACATCAGTTTATTGAGGAAGGGTAGAAGTGAAACTGAGTTGCTGGTAGCTTTCCTGCCCAACCCACAACAGAAAAGAAAGAAACAAGATGAGAAATGCTTAGGAGAAAGCCTCTTCAGGTGGGCCACATTAAGGGCTCAACTACATAATGAATTATGTCAGCTTAATTAGTTGCCCCCATTAGCTGAGACATAGTAGCTGTTGATAATTGATTGCATGTACATTCTTCACTTGCGCTACTGTAAGAAAATGCAACTTAGTATAACCATCCTTCACTGACGCTTAAAACTATGTTGTACTACACCATAGCTGGGCAGCCCATGCTTAATGAGTTGCTGCCTCTTGGTAATTTGCTGTGCTGCCATCATTCGGTCGTGAATCTCAGCCCTGAAATTATGTACTAGTGCACTCATCAAGGACAAATTATTGCCTTGTCCAGAATTAAAATAGGAGAAAATGAAGTAGGCAGTAGTAAATAACAGCACATGCAGATACTTAGAGCCACTTGACTATTGAAGTGAGAAGTTAAAGCAGGGGAAAATGTTGATGTATGCGAATTTTATATATCAAAGGCGTATTTGAGGGTTCCTGCTCACTGACTTATTGTCTTGGGTCAGGACCACCACCACGTGGTCACAACCCTCCCCCTTCCCCTCCCCTCCCGGTAAGATGGGGAAGGATAGGGGGGAAAAAAAAAAAGTAAAGTGGAACTTCTTGAGTTGAGATAATGATGGATTTTTAATAATACCACACAAGGAAAGCAAAAGAAAGGAGTATGTAACAACAAGACAAGATATAGAATACAATGGAAACACTGATACAATGAATATCTCACCACCAAGGACTTCACAAAAGAGAGACCCTTCTCCGGGCTTCTCCCTTATATCCCGGACACGATGTCAGCATGGTATCGAATATCCCTTTGGCTATGCCTACCTCCCAGCTTCTGTGAGGAATTAACCCTACCCCAGCTGGACCCAGGACACTTATATATGAAATTATTGCAGTTGATTAAATGTTATGTTAAAAGCTGCAGTATCTGAAAACCTCATGTATTTTCTATCTAAAGAGCATGGTGTAAACCACTTTCCTTCAGTCTTTTATTTTTTGGACAGAGAGCATATCTTCCTTTTGTGTTGTATAGCTCAAAATATGGTGACATTTACAAGAATCGGAAAGATACTGGTCATCAAAATCAAACTCACCTAAGAAATCCATTTTCTTTTTCTTGGTATTCACTACAGAACTGAGAGAACCTGGAGGACAAGCAAGGGTATGTTCAGTGGTAATGTGGTATAATAATTGCCAGGTTGGTCCAAAGTTAACCTGACCCAGTGTCATGTCTTCAAAAATGGCCAATAGTGTAGAGTTGAGGAGTGTATAAAGATAAGCAAGTGACTTTTCCAGCTGGAGTATTCTTAGCTTCTGTAGCTCAATCACTCTCTGGGATAGGTAATCTTTTTATTTAGTAGCTGTCAAGGCATATAGTAGGTAACTAATACATGTTAATTTATTTTCAAGTTATCTGTATTGTTTTTCTATGCATTACATTATACTTAATGTGATATTGGAGTCTTGCTGATTATAGCATTAATTCTCTACAGTAACTCACTTAGGAAGACAGCCCTTAATTTCTCCTTGTGCTTTTCCTGTAACTATCTGTACCTTGGTGTCTTTTCACCACATGAGTCAATATTGGCAATTTATCAACCACATAGTGCTTCAGAAAAGATTATGGTATACACTGCAGTGTTTGGCCCATCATAGCTGGCAGGTGCCACGATAAAGGGGAAACCACAGTATGGCCAAAAAAAGAATCAGCCTTACATAGAGAATTTAAAATTCCCAAGAACTTAAAGCGCCGCACGCAGACCGGTTTGGTTCCTGTTCTTGAAATATATAAAGGTTTAACATTTTTTGGTGGTTCGATTGTGTGAAGAAAGTAGGCTTGTTATCGAGGGACTGTGGGGATCATCCCATCCAGCCTCAGAAGTCAAAGTTTTTCTTTTGCCAATAGGTAGACTTTAGGACTCCTCATGGGATGTTTTTGTACCGCATATAAGGAAACTACCCTTATGCTGTGACCAGACATCTACTTGACATAAAGAGCTTAAAAAGACATTTTTGAACATTTTTTTATTAAAAAGCTATATGAGAGAACTTGAAAAATCAAAGGTATTAAAGACTGGCTGATTTGCAACAGTGAAATTCCCATTAATATGAAAAAAGAAGCTTTAGTAATGAGGTCAAGTAAATAGAGAGTTATTACTCACTTTCTTTATTTTGATTCTGTAAGCATATATAATGTGTTTGGGAGTATTCTGTTCAAAAGCCTTAATGTTCCGCAGTTAGTTATCCTTTATTTCCTGCATTTGTGAAAATTAACAAGCATGTGAAACACAACACTCTATGTAACCTGCAGTCATTCTGTGTAAAACCACAGCGGAGGTACTTCACAGCAAACTAACATCTAATCGCAGTAGATAGAAATTTACATGCAACGATCCAGGACCTGGAGTAGGAGCAAGTAAAGGCAAGAGTGACGGCAAGTTATTTTCTTTGTGGTGGCAGATTATCATAACAGAAATCTTCGGTGGGATGCAGTTGTAATGATAATTACTGGCAAAACCTATCAACCTGGAGGACCATGCTAGACGGAAACTGTGCACGTGCTGCTGCTATGGGCAGAGGAAACTAGCAATATTGTGAGAGATTTGTGGAAATGCATCGGGAATGGAGAACACAAAGGAAAGGGTGGCAAGAAATTGAAGCCATTTTTTGTGTTAACTGCACTTCTTGTACTTCTGTAAAACTGAAATTCTTGCAGTTTCAGATGCTTCTCTGTTTAGGTTGTACTTCCGCAGAATTCTCAGTGGATTGCCTGGTCTGTGTCACACCTGCTTTTTCAGGTATATTTAAAATCTCGCTAGGTTAAGAAAATGCTTTTTGTGTCGTAGGTCAATGACAATGCAATATAGTTTTGTCTTTTTGGAACGTGCTCCTGTGTTTTGAGGGTATTTGGGCAAAATATATGTTGCTTTTGAATTTGCTGATAGCCAGGTTTAAGACTATCTAGAGAGCCCTATCACTTTTCAAAGCAAAGATAATTTTCTAACACATACCGATACAGCGTTTTGAGATACCACAGATGTTTAAAGTTTGTGTTTGTTTCAGTGATCTACTTTTTCACCTTGAAAAGGACTAATATCTTTCCCAGAGAAGCATATTCCTTTCCACTCTGCCTATCACAAATTGCAGCATAATATTGCCAGACAGATATGTAACTGGTGTGAGCCAGAGAGGGAACTGCTTCCAAATCACAGCATGAATGCCGGCAGAACAGAACTCATCTCCTTTTAATACCCAGCAAACAAAAAGCCTTAACAGCTGCAGAGGCAATGTTGCACTACAGCCAGTTTTGCATTTCTGCAGAAATCCAGCAGTTTAGGGGTTTATGACAGCCAGTGATAAGCAGTAACCATCCACTGTAACTGTGGCATGGTTGGGGCTTGGGGAGAGGATGGAGGAGGGAAGAGAGGCTGCGTGCCACTAGGGAGGTATACTTTGTGTTAAGGCTTGGAGGGCACTGCAGCGAAAGAACCAGTTTATGATGGGTTTTCCAGGAAAGTAAATATGCTCTGCTTCGCTGCAATTTCTGGCACGCTTTTTTGTCTTATGCAGCAATACAGAGAGAGAGAGAGTACAAGAGACCATTTCACTGAGGTGCAATGCAGCATCATCCTGTAAGCACAATATCAAACTAGTGTATCCTTCAAATGATGAGAAAGGTTTTGATGCTACTTTGAATTGCACTGAAGATGGTCAAATATGTGGGACTGCTGTGACTCTACTGGTCTTCTTGTAGGTTGATTTGCTACGTGACAACTAAGAAAACCATTTCCAAGTGTAAGCAGTCATCTGTGTGGCTCTTTTATGCAAAAGCATATGCAGCAGTTGTTTGTTTAAATTTGCTGCTGTTGTTGTTGCTGCATTTTTATTCATATCTAAGATGGATGATAGGCCTTGTAGAGAGCAGAAATTATAGTTAGTTATTCCTATTGACTAACAGGGAAATAATGGTGAAAAAAGCATGAAGCTGAATTCAGAGGTCTGAGAGATCCTGGTACATCTGCAGGTAGAAGGCGTATGTCCTAGGTCTTGGTCAATGTATACCATATATGTGTGTGTTTATGGCGTATGTGCAAAGTGTCCCTAAAGTAACCAACAATCAGCCCTTTCTTCTGGGGTTCTCTGTAGAAAATGTGTCTTGTGTATTGCTTTAGGAAGCGGATGTAAATGCTGCTTTCGAAATACAAATAATTGAAAGATGTTTTAGCCTCAAATGTTTCCAAATAAATGAGGCACAGTCGTATCAACAAAAGCTTTAACAGAGCTGGAGTACTTGCAAAGTTTTCCTTTTTCTGGACAGGCTGTTGACAAGTTCAGCCCAGTAAAATCGTTTTCTATCACCATTTTCATTACCCCAATGTCTCTCGAATCACACACGCCTCACTTTATGAAAGAGTGCATGAGGGGAAGAAATAGAGATAAGGCTGCTGAAGTCCATCCTGCTATACCTCTGAGCAAATTAGAATATCCTGCATGACTTTAACCTTCAGAAGTCCACAGATGGTAAAAACAGGAGCAACACAGAAGCGTCTTCAACTGTGTGAAGACTCTTTGGCAGAGTGGTTAAAGGTGTCAGAGAAAAAACAAATGTGAAACAGTAAGAGACACTTGTGCCCCAAAAGGTGCATCTACTGCCTGTCTCTCTCTCACGAGGAAGACGTACCATAGTTTTGAGTTTCTCTTTCTTAATTTCCTTGCACATGTAGTAGTCTTATTGCTGCTTTTTTGGTTATCTTCCACCCTACACACATTTTAAAAATTCCTCCTTCTTTTCCTCAGCTTGGTACCCTTACAGTAGTTTAGTATTCATTTTTGAGCCAGGCTTAGCTTTGGGAAGAGGAACACAGTCTGAGCCTAGATGAAGGCATTTCCCAGTTCAGAGCTATTGATGTTCCTCAAGAACCCTTTGCTTTGGATCCTTTGGTCAGCCCTTTCATCTTTGCCATTGTTGTATTTCCTGTTAGTTTGTCTCTTTCTGTTCTCAGCTTCCTGCATGGTTGCACTGTGGTAGCTTAACTGAGAAACTTGTCTGCAAATCTGTCTTTCTCTCCCTTTCTACAGCTTGTTTTGACACTTGGACATATTTGGTTTGCACGGTGGAGATCAGGACTGTTCGTTTATTTGTTCTCACACAGGGAAGAAGATGCTTGTGTAGCAGCATGCGTGCTTGGTGACACCCTACCAGAACAGCCTGGCTGATCCTCACGCTACCTGCTCTCTGTTTTTCAGAGAAATTAAAGAAATTACAAAAATCTTTGCTTGCACAAAGCTGGGATTGAAGTGAGAGCTCTGATAGGTTGTTAATAGGGGTTTCAGAAAGCTCCATCAAGGTGAACAGGAAAGCTGTAAATGAGAAATAATGCCTGATCTTAGGCACGCTGAAGTCTAAGCAAGTCTTTCTTTACTAAGCCATAGTTCCCAGCCAGAGAGACCACAGTTTATGTAGTCTCTTGTCTCAGCTACTTAACTTTAACCAAACATAGGCACTGTATCAGTGCATCAGAGACTGGACATCAGCTAATTCCCAAGGCAATAGTCAAGAAGTCACGGTAACATTTGACTGAAGTTTTAGTGCTAATTACCCTGAGCCTTGGGGCATTTGGAAACTGATTTAGGTGCATACAGATCTATTTTTGTTTGTTAACTTTCAAATTTTTATTAGTTGCCTTTTTTGTTACAGTACTGTCTAATGTCTCCTGTGAAGAGTAAATCTTCTTTCTTATGTACTAAGATAGTTTCTGTCCTAAAGACCAGAGGCCAGATTTTTGAAGGTGTAGGTTCAATGCAAATGTTTGAGAGCTAAGCTTCAAAGCTGAGATAGGGAAGATAGATTAAAAGGTGAGAGGTGGGAACAGAGGCACGGAATAAAGAAGTGACTTGCCAATGCATGGGTACAACTGCACCCTCTTGCATGCTACATTCTCTTCCTTTTGTCCTGCAAGGAACAGAATTTCTGAAATCTCTTCCGCTGGAAAGAGGAGAGAGGTTCATGTAGGGCTGTTACAGCTTTATCAAAGTTGGAATGAGCCTCAGAAAAGGTGGTAATGAAGGAACCAGGATTTTTCCTCTTCTGTTCCATTTTTTCACGTTTAAGCCAGCTGGGGACATGCTGGGTCTGCTCATTGTTTTCTTTCCCAGATGTTGTTGTGATGAGGGACAACTGTAACTTCCCTTACAGTCCAAAAGCCTGATTCTCACCTGGCCGACAAGTGCAGTTGGAATGGTAAGTGGCTGTGATTGGAAGGGTATCAGCACAGGCATCAAAAAGTCGTGTTTACTCCAAAAGAGTGGTAAGGTACTGAGCCTTGTTTCAGTTGTTTACTTATTAAACACACACAAAAAAGTACTATATTCAGGTTCTTATAATTAAGGATACAAGTTCAATTCATGGATGCAAAATTATTCAGGAGACAAGGAGGCTGTCTTGTCGGGTGTCAGATCTCGGCACTGTCAAGCTTGAACATTTCTGATGATGGAGGGGATAGGGTCCCTGAGGACCTGGGTCTCTGAACAAGGGCTGAGTTGCATCAAGGACATGCCTGAGAGAGCAAGCTCAGCAGGTGGTTTATTGACCAAGCCCATCACTAGTTTCAAGGTCCTAAAGAACAGATCAGTGTCAAAAATTTACCATTTCTAATTTTGGAGAGTTTTATGGATTTTTTTTTTGTAATCCAGTTAAAGCATACCGTGAAAGTAATTAATTAAAACAGATCTCGGAGTGTATGTATTAAAGGTAACATTTTTCTTAATTTATGGAGGCGGTGAATTTGCTTCACATCTACAAGAAAGACTCTTTGATACCTCTCTGCAGTGGTGAAGCAACTGAAGGGCTCTTTTTAGAGGTTCAACATGTCACAGGAAAATCTCAGTATAAAGGAGGATAAATCCCTTCACATAATACAGAAATTTGGTTGTAACCCTGCTATGTCATTGTCTGGGTTCGGCCAGCCACTAGGTCTCATGTCTTGTAGTGGTTATGGCAACATTTATCCAAACCATGCAATGGTGTTTGGACAATTTTATTAGACAGAAAAACTTACCTGACCTTCCATGAGGAAGGCGGAATTATATCTGTGACATAGTGCAACGGTAACTCATCTTGCTTCTGAAAAAGTGCACAGATGATGCAGGAAGCCTTTTGATAATTGGCTTTTCTTTCTCTAGTTAGTAAATCCAGCCCTGTCGTCATCTTACTCCTGGTCCAGGGTTTCCTGCTACAGGACTGCCAGATGTCAAGAACACCATATATATCCAGAGTAGACTTTTTCAGAGAGCAGGAAGTCAGCAGGGATGAATTACTGTCTCCCTGCAGGGTTCACTTTTGCTCAGCAGAACCATCTTTCTGCAAGGTCTTTGATATTGGTAATAGGATCTTGAGAACCTCAGATGGAGTAGTATTTTATACTTCCAAGCTTTTCTCCAAGCTTTTCTCCAACCCTGGCAATACTTTAAAGGTTTGCTTTGCCCCATTAGTAGCAGGTATAATTTCCTCCTATATTTCAGTGCTAATAGCTTTCTATAAATAATAAAAAACCCCAACCTTGAAACAGATAGTTTTGCTGTAGTAGTTTATTAATTAAATTTCCATAAGGATGCTGCTTTCTGTCCTTCCCCTTTCATTAAATTATCTATGCTAATTTAATTACGTGTTCTCTCTTCAAAAGTTGGTTCTGCCTGTGGATTTTTTTTCCAAGTCTCCTTTACCAAAAGCGGCTGCTACAGCAAGACCTCTAAGAGTAGACAGCAGTGTTTATTCCAGGCCCTTCCTTTTCCTTGGCAGGAGAGCCTGTGTGCCTGGCAGGTACTCGTTCACTTCCGAAGCATCAGGAAGCAGAGATGTAGGGAGGTGACGTGTTTACTTACCTGGGGTGAGCTGTCACGGCTCACTTGTAGCTCTAGACTCATTCCTGAGAGTAAGAGCTACAGGTCTGATTGCTTCTCACTCTGGGCTCATTTGAAGGCAGCTTTCCATGATTAGACTGCCTGTACTGATAATCCTGATTCCTCTTAGTGTCCCCTTCACACGATAAGAAAGATACAAATGCAGTCGTTCAATAATCTTGGGATGTCTGGTCCAACTGCCAGCTCAAGGCAGGTCCAGTTAGAGCAGGTTGTTCTAGACCCTGTCTGGTCAAGTTTTGACTGTCTTCAAGGATGGAGTTTCCTTCGAGGCAACCTGTTCCAGTGTTTTACTACCTTCATTGTGACTTTTGCTTTTTTACATCTAATCAGAAAAAAAAATAATGATGATGTAACTTAAATGTAAATGTGTCTCAGGCCTCAAATATAAAAGTGGAGCAAGTCATTTCATTTTCAGAGATGATCTTTCTCTGTGCCTCTCAGTTTTATTTTTTTTCCTGACCCATTCCTTTTGCATGGCTGGGATACCTTACAAGTTCAATAATGATTTCCATTATTTGGAAGATCCAAAAAGGAAATGGTAAAACTAATTATTTTTTAAAAATCAGGGAAAAAAATCTTATAAATAAAAAGCACAAAGATATCAGGAGTGGATTTTTTTAAAGAAAATCATTTACACCATAAGAAACAAAATCAGTTTTGATTATGACATGCATTGCTGCTATGTTGCAAGCATGAGGTATAACTGGGGTTAGATATAAGATGGGCAATGCATGTATATCAGAATTTAAGCTGTGATTGTTGTAACTTGCCAGCAGTGTTCCCCCAGACAGAGACTTCTGAGCAGCAGAAATACAAAACCAGCAAAGTAGATAGTGCAAACACAAGGGGGAAAAAGCAATGTGCCTACACTGCATAAGATTAGCCTGTCTGCTTAATTGCTAGACAGGATTTAAGGATGAAAGAATATATTTTTTTAAAACAGAATACAAGTGCATTATTAAGATTTTGTTTTACAACAAGGAATTATCCTTAGCTTCAGAGGTATAGTAGCTACTGTTTATTTCTGACTTCAGAACCTCTGCAGTCTGTTAGCCTAGAGACCTCCAAGAGATGCATTATTCCTGTTCCTTCTGATAAAGCTGTTTGTCTGAGGTGGAATGAGCCAGCCCTGCTCAATTAAAAAACACTAATTATGTTTTTGGGGGGTTTTTTGGTTTGTCACTGTGGCATCTCATGATCCTGGGGAGAGATGGAACTCTTTCCTTCCCTCCACTTGCCTTGGCTTTTTTGATTTACATGTAAGTGATGTGCTGTAATTAGCGTGCGTCTGGATTCAGGCTTTCAAATGTTTTCCTGTTTACAGGATATTATGGTGAGCTTTATGAGCTGCCTATGAGGACTATTAAATCTACATAGCTAATAGATTCACCGTTTTCCTTTCCTTTTGTGAACTGCATGAAGTCTACGCATGGCATGCCACAAAAATGAGAAATAAATTTTGGTATCAGTATACTTTGGTTTTATCCTTTATTCTTTTCCCTGACTCCTCCTTAGATTTTGGAGAACCCATCATGTACCTTTTTTGTATGAAGGTGAAAATGTAAAAGAATAGGCATACAGTGACATTTTGGATCCTAGGGGCTCAGTTCAGACACAGCCGTGGCAGAATCAGCTGTGGTGTTTAAGACGATGCTACCTCAGGTAGTTGTCTGTGTTGACCCCGTGCCAGGGGACTTCTCTCACCACCACACCATTTTTGGAGTGACTATTTGATTACTGGCCATGTAAGCAGTTGTAATTATTGGATTTCGTGCTCCAGTCCTGGTAGTTTAGATCATCATCTCGAGGTGCTATTCCTGAAGGCCTTCTTTCAGCGTCTTACTAGGCTAGCTAATGTAAGCAAGCATTTGGTGCTGAATCAGCTCCCATTTATCTAGAGACTTTGGGTATGTGGGGCTCAGTTGTGGGACCTTAACAAAAAGCCTCTGACTTGTGGTTTTTGTTTATCGTGTTCAGGTGTAGAAGGAATTTTCGTGTAGGTTCCTGCTGCTTTTCTATTCTAGTTTCTCTCTGACTTTCGAGAGAAAGAAAATGAAACTTAGCCAGGAGAAATCTCAGCTGCAGCTGTGTTGCTTTCCCTGACCAAAGAGCAGGTGGCAACTGAGAAGATCAACCAAGTTTCCTGTGATTTCTACCTTACAAAGGCAGAGGACTCACAGGCAGAGTCAATTCAAACCAAAAGCTTAGTTTAAAGCCTTATCTTGGAAACTCATTACAGTTTTCAACCTTGTTGCAAAAGGTGGTCCTTTTTCAGAAAGATTGACGGAAATCTTAGTACTGTTTGTAGAGCTGCCTGTGTACTCAAATCAGTAGTAGAGCAGAGCTCTTACAACTCTAGTGGCTTGCGCTGTGCATATTGTCCTACACTGTCAGTGGTGGGTGTGTCTGGGGAAGGAGCGGAGAAAAAAGGAGCAGCCACCTGGAGGGGGCTTCCGTTTGTTCTCTAGAATATCTCTTTCAAAAGATCCCATCTTCAGTTGTATCAGAAACTCTTGACAATGCTCAAAACAGGGAGACGTGTGACGGTGCATGAGTGGTCACTGATGTCTTTCAGTGGGGTTTGAGCTAATTTGCATTGTGTTGTGACTGGAACAGGCTTAAGAGCGCCATAGATTAAATGGGAGAGGGCACTTGCTCTGTGGACAGCAGGATTTGAGCTCCTCCAGAACTCAGAGACACTGAAATCCTGACCCTGCTGCGGTCAAGAGAACTAGCTGTTAATTTAAATAGGATAAGGATTTCACCCAAGAGTGTCAGAATTTGCTGGTTTAAAATTCTCCCTGGTATATATTCATAGAAAAGCATGAAAATTTGATATAATTCCTTTTTTCTCTTTGCACTTTTACAAAAAGAAAAAGTAACGAAATAAATTTCTTCTGGGATGAAATTTTCTATGGTTGTTTAAGGCTAGTACATGGATGTTTTGTGACTGAGCTGTGAAAGCATGAAAACTGGGTTAATAATGAACCTCCCACCTCAGCCTTAACAGTAGCACTACTAGCAGGCACCTCTGTAATTACTGCTTCTCTACAAAGTGTGCTGAGCTTGTACGACGGTTTTAAAATCTCATATTGTGCTTTCTTCTGTTAGAAAATGACTTGGTGGCAACCTTTTAAATATATATAATACGTGCAAAGATAAAGTTTCTGTCTCTGAACTAGTTCATTGAGGTTTTGTGCAGTTTGAAAAAATAGAATCTGGTTTTGCTTTAGCAGATCTATTTCTTTTTCTAAATTTCATAAATTTGTTGCATTTGAGATGCAGTGAAATGCTAAGTAATACTTCTGTGACATGCATAAATGATTTAGCTCACCTATGCATGAAATGTGCTGTGGAATATAAATACAGATGGTAGTGCATTTAGCAGATTTTATTCTTTACCTGGCTGTTTTCAAACAGAAATGTTGCAGGAGCTTTAGAAGTATTTTGGAGAAGGGCAGCAGGACTGAGTGATGTGGCTGTGAAAGGAGCAGGTTACAGCTGGGAAGACTATTTCTTTTGGAAGAAAAATGAGAGGAGGTAGGTGTGGTGTCTGTGCACTGAAATCAGCGGGAATTTTTCTGTTGGCTTTAACGACATGAATCAGACTTTTGACAGCTAGTGTGGAAGAGGAATATAGTCTAGATGTTGGAAAATATTTAAAAGGATAAATGAAAGACAAAACTTGTAAGCAGATTTTGTTGTGCTGTGGACTAGAAGTTACTTAGTCCTTGGAAACAGTTTCATTTTAGAAACCACAGCTTGTCAAGTCTGACAGAAAGATCCCTGCACGCCAGCAGCTGACTCAAAGTGGTACTTGCCAGCCCTCTCTGAGGTCATGACAGTCACTTTGTAGCAGATATATTTTCCAAGCCAGCAAGGAGGTGGAAAAATGAACCATCAAAACTATAAAACAACAATATTGGAAATACATTTACTTTTTTTTGAGTCTTAGTATGGCACTCAGCAGTTAGATGTCCATGGCAGCATTATACAGGTGGACAATGTATATATACACATGTACTTTTTTTGACAGACCAAATTGATGTGGTAAAAATGCACATCTTATGCTGGCCTTTTGCTAGGAGGTAAATTTGTGTATCCTCAGAGCCTGTTTGAGACTTCTGATCTGGAATATACGTGTTCTAGTAAAGGATCTCAGAAAAACAAGAGGCTGGGTATTTTGTGTGCGTGAATTAGGATGGATCAGTAGTTTTATGTGAGGTAAGTTCACAGCGGGTGAGAGTTCAAGTATTTGATTTTCAGACTAAAAATTCCCAGAGGTAACAGAGGAAAAAAAACAAACCCTATTGCAAACCCATCTTGGAATCATTGTCTCTCCTCCTAGAACTGAAAAACTCAAACCAGTAGGACAACTTGCTCCTCTCCTGTGGTCTCAAAACTTCATTCCTGGCTCTGTTCTGTGTCTTTTCTTTTAAAAGTCTCAACACTGACAAAAAAACCCCCACGTTTACTGGTGATAGTTAGTAAGAAGGATACTTGCAAAAAAACCCCAAGTGTACAGGTTTTTTGTTTTGCTTGGGTTTCTTATTTTTATTTTTTTTTTTTACCTGCTGAGTGAACGAAAATGTTACCTGCAAATACTTTTGTATGACCTTCTTGGCATTGCAAGCTGTGTTTTAAAACATTTAAGCTACAGAATTTGTGAGCGTCGGATGGGTGGTAGCCCATATGTGTTTTTGAGCATCTCAACAGATGAGAGATTTCAACAGGCTATTACAGCTTCTGTAAGAAGGTGGAAATTCCCCTGATGTTGGTGAAACCCTACCAGAAGATGTAAAGGAACTGTTAGTTAATGCATCTGCAGTACATTAATGTAGAAAGGGCACAGTTTGTGTAGCAGTGCACCTGTTATTTTTATCATTGCATTAGGTGTACATGATCATTTGTATCTCCTTCCATAGCAGACTGTCCTTTCCCTCCGTGTGTTGGGTATAGGCACCTACAGCCAGTTAGACCAGTAGCTTTCAGTCTCACTTTCCCTTCCTTCTTCCTTTGTGATGTCTGGGCAAGGTGCCCAGTACAGTGTTTGTCTGAATTCCATGCTCTCTTGGTGGGGTTTATAATGCTGGGAGTGGCAGGCTTACAGCACAGGAGTTTGTATTAAAGTACAAACCTCTCTGTGATTAAAGGGAAAATAGGTGTAGGGTAGATCTGAACAAATGAATACTTTAAAAGAAATTTGGAATGTACTTTTCAATTTTAGTGTGACCTGACTGATTGCAGCTTAAAGAATAAGCAGAGCTAAATCCTGTGATGACCCGCTCAATCCAGTCCCTTCAGGTCAGGAGAGAAGTGTGCATGTAGTGCTTTACCTCTACAGAGGCAGATTGATCAGCTGCACCATATACCTGCTGGGAATTTAACTGTTACTGAGCTGCTGTGCTCCCAGATGCTGATACACTTTCTTAGGGCCCCTACGGAATGTCATCATGAGCACCGCTTTGCAAAAGAGACTACTTTTCTCCCGTGACTGAAAAGCAGCCCCGTTATTATGAGAACTGGCTTATAGAAGGGCTAGAAAACACTCGCAATTCCTCTCTCCTTTGGGTCGGGATGCTGGATATATGATTTTCTTCATCTTACAGAAGACGAAATTAAGTCAGGGAAGAGTGAAACTACTACAGTGGCAGAGGTTTGAACAGAACCCAGGCTTCCTGGCATCTGTCACAGTTTAACCTCAGCTGGCAACTAAGCACCATGCAGCCACTCACTCACTCCCTGCCAGTGGGGTGGGGGAGAGAATTAGAAGAGTAAAAGTGAGGAGACTCACGGGTTGAGATAAAGACAGTTTTACAGGTAAAGCAGAAGCCGTGCACAGAAGCAAAGCAAAACAAGGAATTCATTCACTACTTCCCATGGGCAGGCAGGTGCTCACCCATCTCCAGGAAAGCAGGGCTCCATCACATGTGACGGTTACTTGGGAAGACAAATGCCATCACTCCAAACATCCCCCACTTCCTTCTTCCCCCAGCTTAATATGCTGAGCATGCCATTATATGGTATGGAATATCTCTTTAGTCAGTTGGGGCCAGCTGTCCCAGCTGTGTCCCCTCCCAGCTTCTTGTGCACCCCTGGCCTGCTCGCTGGTGGGTTGCTGTGAGAAGCAGTAAAGACCTTGACTCTCTGCAAGCACTGCTCAGCAATAACGAAAACATCCATGTGTTATCAACACTGTTTTCCACATGAGTCCAAAACATAGCCCCATACTCTATCCCAAGCAAAACCAGCACAGCATTGAAACATTTAATCTGAATGCTCAGCATGTTTCTGCCAGAGATGGCAAAGCGGTGGTCCGGGTTCTGCAGGACACTTGAATTCTTCAGCTTTACCCCAGGCACAGGACGCTGACATCTGTCTTCCTGACTGCAAGGAAGAGACAAACATTTTCTTTTTTCAGTGTTACCTCATATAGGGTAGTTAGTAAAAGTTTAAGAATCTCTTGCTTGGGGCTATAGGAGACATGAATGTGAGTGCTAATATTAGGACCAAGTGTCATATTTCTATGTATATAACTGCCAAATTAGGGGAAAAAACATGATAAAGATTAGCAATAGTACATGTTACAAATGTGCAGGTGATTCAAAGGGAATTTACTCCAGAATCATATTTTCTCCACTTCCTTTTCCAGATGCCCTTTGCCTCTGCCTTTGATTTTGCCTAGGTTCTTTGCAAGTTTATTTCTGAAAAACAGTGTTTTAAAAATAGTCTAGCTTACCTGCCCTCTGGACTGTACAGTCATCCCACTGTGTGTTGTCCCAGAACAGCCGTTAGACCTTGCTCAGGCTCTTGGTGATTTGTGTTAGGACTTTTCACGCTGCAGCAAATCCTGTGGGAATTAAGCATGTTGTGGTTGGAGACCTTAGCCTTTACTATAAAAAAAAAAAATCAAAATAATAATGTTTCCTGTCTGTCACCTGTGTGTGTGACTGCAGCAATTTCAGCTTGGATGGGCTTGAGCAAGCCGGGAGTTACTGCTGCCAGGATGGTGGCTCTGAAGGCTTGCAAATGTCAGCCCTGGCCGATGAAGCGAACATCTGCAGCTTGCACCACGGGTCCCAGCAGAGAAGTGCAAAGCCAGAGAGAATGCACCAGCTACCTGGCAGATACCTTCAGGTGATGGATGTGCTGGCATCTGAATATGGTTTTATAATCACTAGGAACTAACAGTGAGACCATTTTTTACAGTCTCCTGGTGTACGTCTGAATATATTTTGCTACAGGATAAACCTTCCCCACTCTAAAGTATCTTGTCTAGGCTGCCTATGATTCTTTGTGCCCCTGCTTGTTTAAATGTGGTATTTCCATTCCTTGTTATTCCAGTGCATGTCACAAGAGAGTAATTTTTTAACCTGCACAATTGCAGCATCTACTTCATAGTAAATTTTTCCCCACAGTTTCACATTTTTATTGCACTTGGAAACAAATACACTCATCCAGGGCTCTCAGCATTAGAGTCACTGGCCTTTTTCCAGGCGGGATATTTTATCTTGCCTTTCAACTTAATGTAACACATTTGTAGCCCCTTCTTTTTTACTGGTATCAAGTAGGATTCTTTTGGAATTGCTGGGCTTTAAAGGTCATGTTTCATTTTGTGATTACAGCAATTTTCTTCCCTAATTATTAGATTGCAAATAAATGGTGAGCAGAAGTTGGTATTTTAGAGAAGGAAAAAAAAAGATATCAAACTAGGAGATTGCGGAGGGAGCTCTAAGGTGAGAAGTAATAACAGGTATAATACCTCTTTCTTAGGAGCCTTTTGATCTTTTCCTTCTTGACAGCTTATGCTTTGTCTTACAAATTTCCATTGAAATTAACAATAGGCACCATACCAACGGCAACTAATCAAAATGCCCTTGTGAGCAGGAGTTTTCTGAACGGGTGAGCAGCCACATATGGGCCATCTCAAGCCAAAATGTAAGAAATCCTTCACTGTGGAGTGGCTCAAGCAAGTGCAGCAAAGTTACTCGCTTTCTCCTTCTACAGTCAAAATTGTAAAGTGAATCGCAAAAATCTCAAAGTGTGCTTCCTGTAGAAGAGGACTTCATGGGCAAGCTTCAGAAGAGCAGCAGTGTTTGATGGGTCTGTCCTTGTCTTTGTAGAAGAGAATGGAGTTCTGTGTTCCAACATCCCATACAGTTATGAATCCAACTACAATCAAAAGTCCAGTTTGTAGGTCCTGCTAAAAATGTTTTTTTCTAACAAGCAGGTTTTTCCTTCTTAGTGATCTTTAGGAAGCATTGTACAGAATTGTAGATCTGAAGCTGATGAACTTCAGCCTTAGTTCTCATTCTGATGTAGATCTTTCTCAGTTGATTCAGATCCTGAGCACACCAGAGCTTCCCTCATGAGGTGTGGGCATCTTCTTTCCCTCCCTTTGAGATCTTGGACACAACTTGACATCACTTCTGCAGGCAGAAGTGCTTGTGAATTGCTTTCCCGAAAAGGAATTTCACATGCTGAGTGGTGTATGACCAAGCTTACGGCTTATACATAGCTTGCTACTGGGCACAGTCCATATGCTATCAGCAGCAACAGCCAGGTGTTGGCATTGTTAATAGCAAGCAAATAATGGAAACATACCTAGAGCACAATCCCAGTTCCTAGAAAATGAGTTGTTCTTGCTGCCTCCCCTGTACTGCCAGAGACCTGAGCAGCTCTGAGAAAGGAACAATCCATGCCACGTGTAGAATGAGGCACAGAGGCACTGATCTGTGAGTCTGTCTCCCTGGAGCTGGCTGCGGTCCCTCCTCCCTTTTTTTGTGGAGGAGGTGGTGGCAAATGTAAGCAGCATCATGTAAAGCAGTAGTGATTTTGAAACTTGTAGTGTGGGCCACAGTCAGACAGTATGTGAGCTGTTATTGGAATAGAAACCACAATAATGAAGCTCATCAGAGTGTGTGAAGCTGGAATGCCAAGGGCTTTTCTCTTTGTGGTGCATCTTACGATAGCTATAAACATCTGAGATCCTCTGATCTGCAGAGATTGCATTGTTGCAGAGAAAGAAGAGACCTACTAAAGGGGCTGTGCATTAAGGAGGCAACTTTGGGATGTCCTATGTGTCCCTGGGAAACCTGGGCTTTGAGTTTGTCTTTTCCAGGTCCTCACTGGAAAAAGTAAATCTATCTGAACTTGCACGTGCCACACTCCCATCCATGCTGAGCATAGCAGCGTGTCCTGGTTTCAGCTGGGACAGAGTTAACTTTCTTCACAGTAGCTAGTGAGAGGCTGTGTTTTGGATTTGTTCTGAGAAGGCTGATCACACACTGATGTTTATAGCTGCTGCCAGGACAGTCAAAGACTTTTCAGCTTTTCTACTGTGCCAGTGTCTGCAGGGGCAGGAGAATCTGCGAGGGAGCACAGCCCCAATTATGAGCCTAGGATTCAAACTTAGGTTTAGGATTGAGACCCAAATTGGCCAATGGTATATTCCATATCATGCACAGCATGCCCATTATACAGATGAGGATCTGTCTGGAAGTTTGTCCCCCCATCCCGTCTCTCTCTCTCGCTGGGTCGCCCCTCTCTCAGGGTCATCTTGCTCTTGGTTGGCTGTTGGTCTCTTGGATGTTTGAGCTCTTCTCTCCTTTCTGGGATTGCGGTTTTGGGACTCACCCTGCTCTGGGATCGTTAGCTGGGAATGGGCTGAGCCTTGGTCATTGGGTGGTGAGCAGTTGCACTGTGTATCACTCATTTGTATATTTGTATATTCATATACATTACTATTATCCTTATTGGTATTTCTAATATTATTGTAGTTTAGTTATTATATTGTTCTAGTCTCAACTCATGAGTCTCTTTTCCCTTTACTCCTTTAATTCTCTCCTCCATCCCCAGGAGGGGGGAGGGTGAGCAAGCGGTGTCTTGTGGTGGTTTGCTGCTAGCCGGGGTCAAACCATAACACAGCGGTACACGGGAGAGGAGTTCTGGTGGCATTGTTTTAAAAGAATAAGGCTGAGTTTTTGTCCATTATACCCAGATGCAGCACTGTGTTTGCAGAAGCATTACACTGGTGGACTTTCACCAACTAGGAGCGTGGCTCACAAATCTCTGCAAGAACCAAAGGATGCGGGCTTTCTCTGCCTGTGGTTTCTCAGGAAATAGAAGGAAGAGAGGTCTTGGTGTTGTAAAGCAAAGCGTTTGTAAGACTAAAAGGAGAGGAGAGGGGAAAAAAAAACATGTTGCTTTTATTCAAGGCTCATGGTTCTGAGTGGGTGAACCCAACTAATTATAAATGCTTTGCGGGTGTGAACAAGAGAATGGCTCTGTGCTGTAAGACAGAGAAGTTTCTTTTCCTCTGTTTGACTAATATTTACAAGACCTACCCAGGTAAGTCTTTGGTGTACTAAGAAAAGACCTCGAAGAATCCTGTTTCTCAGAACAACTGAACTTTGGGGAATTTTGGTCATTGGGTAATTACAGTGCAAGTCTGTTCATCTCACACTTGTGTTTAATAACATAACAGGTATTTAGTGATAGATTTACGTATGTTCCCTGCTGTTCATTTCCTTTCCGCAAAGAAGGCAAAAAGTAGTGTGGAAAGTGATGTGAATCCAGGAACCAGTGTGCCACAGATCTCAGTTTCTACTGTACTGTTATCGTGCTGTGACTGTCTGTTGCCTTCAGTAGAGTTACTGTGCCAAAAATACAGGTTCAACTGTCCTCATTTTCTCCTCATGCTGTGTAGACCTGTTAGGTGCTTTCCAAATAAGACCAAACAATCCTGAGGTGAAGGGAAAGGTGCATGCCTTTCCTTGGATTGCACCCTTGTACGTTTTCCTTGCCTTTAGTGCCACTGCCTGGAATACTGGCCTTCATTTTGGTCTTGCAGATTTTGCAGATGGTTCTCTACCAAAATTGTCTGCAAACAGTTCTGCTCTGTGGTAGAGTCAGGAAAGCCAAGAGTTTGAATTGTCGTACTTGCCATCACATTCTTGGTACATGTAGCCTATTACTGGTTGCCTAAGAGAGTACCACAACATCTCTCCTTACTCTTCTCTGTGAGCTCTTACTTGAATCTAAAGTAGTATTTTTCTGTCTTCTTTTACTTGTGTTAGGGTGTTCGTGCTATGACAGCAATGAACAGTCTTTGTTTTATGATGATATGATGCGTAATTCTCTTAATCACTCAATATTGGTTTTTTTAATTTGATGATTAGAGATAGCAGCCACAAACAATAATGTGCTTTGTGTAGTGGGTAACTGAAACAATTTGAGCACTAGGAAGCTGCTTCTATGAGCATTTTGAATTTTCATTCAGCCATCTTGTCAAATTGACCATTTCTTGCTTTGTTGTCATGGAAATATTGGGCTAAAAATATCTTTAGATATGCAGTAGAGACAAGGAATGTGTGCATACTGACTCTGAAGTGTGATGAATGTATTAAAAAAAGAAAAGCAGCCCTTATGGTATTGTGAGTAATAGTGCTAAGCTCTTGGCTTCTCTTTTACGTGCATGTGCAAAGGTTTGTTTTTTTTCTTGGTAGTATTCACGTCTTGTTGCCCAAGGACGTAATTGCAAGACTCTCTTTGTATACTGCGTGGCACATGCTTGACTGACTGTAATAGCTCCCAATCGGAGTGAACACTGAGTTTTAATATTGCATGGTCTGGCTGCTAAACACAAAGAACCTGCTGTTGTAAAGCATTCCTACAGTGAGAGACCTTAGCACTTGAAAATGTGAATAGATAGGGCTTCTCTCTGGGAGAGTTTGCAGAGAAATAAGAGAAAGAACGTCATGTGTAAAAGGAGCTGGGGGAATGGTGAGGTCTGCCATGGCTGCCTTTGGCACTAATGTCTTCAAAGGGAACTGTCTTGGGGAAAAAAATGAAAGACTAACTCAAGGGAGTGTTCTGTTTCTAACATGAAATTCAGTTATACTTTTCAGACGTGATTAAAGACTGGCTCAAGAAGTGCTGTAGCAGGTGTCTTGAATTAAACTGCTACTAATGTAATGAAATGCTACTATTAAAATGCTACTAATGTAAATGAAAACATGAGTCCTCCCTAATTTCAGTACTTGGCTGGGTTTGGAGTTCCAAGGTGTCCCTTTGCATGCTGTCCTCCCACTTCACAAGCAGGAACCAGGTAAAGTTGTGGCTTACACCTTCTAAATACTAATCATTGATCATAAGGCTGATGTAATTTTCTGCATTTGTAAATCCAAACCAATGCCTGGTCCACCCATTTTTTGAGATCAAGGGGAATGAAAAAATGTTGTGATGTAGAGGGCTGTGTTTGAGGCACTTAGCTTCTGAAGTTCATGTGTTATCAAGCTCTGCCTGAGGCATAATCTAGTCATATGTATTTAATTAAGACAGTTGCCCTAATAAAAGCAAGGAGCTGATGGTTCACAGGCATCTGCTCTAGGAAACAATTAACTCCAGGCAGATATAAGACCTGGAAGCCTAAAAGATACATTGTGTCAGGGGTAGTTGAGAAGAGCTTGCTTCATCTGGGACAGTCCAGTGGCTGTACAGCCCAGTGAAGACAGGAGAGGGGTCCTCAACTCTCCCCTTCCCTCCTTTTTTGGAGAGCCGTGAACTATTGTGTAGTTTTGAGTTTATTCCTTTCTCTGTCATCTCTGTGTTGCCTTCACATTGCCTCTGCTGACACTCAGAACAAAGTTCAGGGATGTCAGTATTTCTGTGTATTTATTTTCTATCTGTTTAAATTTTGGTTTAATATATGTTGGTGTAACTGAGAACACAGTTAAGCGCTATGTTTCCAGTTCAAATACTTTTCCTGAATATTGTCAGTGACTCTAATATAGCTAAGGGGACAGTAATACAGTGAAACAGATGGCTTTCTGTGTGTGAGGCAAGGCTTATTTCCAGTGTACTGAAAGCATAGAGGTTTTTTTCTCTACTATTCTGTTTTGATAAAGAACTGTCGAGTCCATTGTAACCAAGATGATGAACAGGTTTAAAACAGAGGTGTTATTTTAAAACTTAGTTTGATGTAATAGGTGCATTTCAGAAGTTATTTTAGATCATATTCCCTCATAAATAGATGAACCATGTGTTTGTTTTTGCCTTCAATGTTTTTCATGCAATGTGCATGAGTGCTTAGGATCAGAGAGCAAACTTCAGGCATGGTTTCCAGTTATTACGGACTCAACTATCACACACTTAAAAATACTTTGATGATTGCAAGTTTTTCTCGGTTAAATTACTCACTTGCTGATGCTCATGGTGAAAACTCATTGTTAAGCTGATTTACATAAAAACATTATACGCCTGTAGGCTCCAGAATTTCATTAAAGTCTCAGTCTTAGTGCAGCCCTTATAATTTGCTGTTTGCAATGACTAAAATGTCTCACTCAAACAGCTTTTCCTTCTCCTGATGAAAGACGGGTAAGTCCCCAGCTCTCATTCCCTCAGTTTGGTGCCTATCAGTCCTTTCTTTACAACAGCCCGTAAAGGCAGAGCAGATAGATAGCACTGCTGGGTTTGACTGTAAGTAAATAGATAAAATTCTTGCCTGTTCTGGTCTGGATCCCACTGTCTTTATGAATACAGAGCAAATACTTCTATTGGTTTCAATGGGGTGAGAGATGACTCAGTGCCAGGAATGGTAAGGGTGAGTCTTTTTTTTTTTCTTTTTTCCCCCCCCATGTCACATTTCTGAAGATAATTTTAGGAGGAAATTATTATTTTCAAGCATGTAAGCTGTGTGAGCAAACAAAATTTCGATTCCATTACTCATTCTACAATAAAACTTAAGAAGTGGGTAACGGAGAATATGCACCAGTGCAAACTGCAGGTTCCATTCCTAGCTACATAAGGGTTAAACAACCTTTTTGTTACACACCTTTAGCATCTTTAGCTACTGGCTGGGCAGTGACATCCTTCCACTGACCTTTCCTGTGGTGAATACCTGCAGAAGCTCTGCCTTGCTCTACTCTGCCTTGACTCTACTTGTCAATGTAACCGCCAGACTTACTGGGCACTTCTATGTTACAGACCTTGTGTGTCCTGTCATCACAGTCTGTGATAAACTGGATTTCACAAGGGCCACTGGATGGCTGTAGATTCTAATGCGTGCCAACCCCTGCCCACCTGGACAGAATTTGAGCCAGCAGACTGACCATAAATCCCGTTGCCATCTCCCTGGGGTTGCCTAATTGAGAGCTTGAATACAAGGCCCCCAGTGCATGCATTGTGTTCCCGCTGTGAAGGCAGCTGGCAGTGCTCACCTGTCCTGGCAAGATTGAAACAGTGCTCTGCTACCTGCTCTCCCAAAATCCATCTCTACTGAAGCCTATGACCACCACAAATCACTTTTTTTTTTTCCTTCACAATCTTCCTTCAACAGGGGCAAATTGCCAGTGGATTCGTATTCTCCTCTTCTGTGGTACTTGGCACAGCAAGGAGATACCCTGGGATACAGTCCTCGGGCTCCCAGGAGAGGCATCCAGACATGGCACAGCCAGGAAGAGCTTAGATCTGTATTGCAGAAGAGGTCTGTCTTGGCGCCAGTCTGGAACATGCTCAGCACAGATAGGATTTCCTGGGCATTTAGATGGTAAAATCAAAAGATGTTTCAAATGAGCATATCAAACTGAATTTTTTGGAGAGGCTTATAAGTTATCTGAATTTTAGTGTACTTTTGCAGGAACAGCAAAAGATCTATGCTTAGTATAGTGACTTGTGCTTCATATCAACACTGGGGGTAAAAAGAAAGTTCTTCAACAACTTTAGTGGGTAAAAAGCATGGTTTTCCCTTACCCTCACAGCTACAAATTTCTGGATGAAATCTACTTGCTGTGTATCTCTGTAGATCTGAGGCAGACATCCAGCATGCAAAATTTTATTCCAAATGTATAAGCAAGTGAAAACAAGGTTTATAATAATGAAGAATGTCAAGCACCTTTAGTAATCAGCGATGCTAGATGTCCTGCCTGTATGGAGAAATATGTACAAGTGCTGTAAATGAATGTATAAGCACACACCTATTCCAGCTGCTAGCATTCTTTAGTAATGAGTCTTGCCAATAGGACACTTTTAAGGAGGTTAGCACATAAGCAACAGCCTATTGAAATTAGATATGTGTATTCTTCATGAACAGCAGTTTACAGAGCCACTTTGTTGTGTCTCTCTTGCAATAGAAACTCCTGGAGACCTTTCTTTTCATAAGGCAAAAATGTTATGATTTTGTCTGTATTATGCTGAGGAGTCTACACCTGAAAAATTTCTGAATAATGATAATTAGTCCCAGCACAGTCATGGGTAAGCAGGTGCATGTTGCTTCATGTGAACAGCACAGTGATAGAGGTGGGTTATACAAAGCTAGACCTAAAATCAGTGTAGTACGGAGCACGCAACACTGAGGGCTCAAACAAGTGAAGCTAGGACAAAGGAGATGGGCCCCACTGGCTCTGAAGGTTTGTCACTACCCATTAGATGTTAGTGTATTAATTTACTGTACTACTCTTGTGGTAGTTGGAGGCAGGTAGCTGCTGAATCAAATTATCAAGCAAAGGAAATAAAAGCAAAAGTCAACAGTAGAGAGTATCCACAGATCACAAATAACAGCAGAACAAAGAATCAATTATATAATAAACGATAATAATCAGCTCTCCTGTTATAAAGGAGGTAACTCCAGCCCTGAATGTGCAACCCTTGGGAAGCAATAGCAGTCTGGCAACACCATCTGAAAATGAAATAAAATTACTAAGATCATCTAGACTGTTCTTCAAATATCAGTTACAACTACAAATACTGAAATACATTATTTATTGTAGCAGAGTCAAGGTTTTTTGAATGTTCTAACTGTACATCTCTGCATCCTGACAAGTTTGTATTTTTGGCTTAAATTTATTCTTTATTAGAAGTGTTCTGGGTGTTCTGCATGGTTTTGAGCTATTACAGTTTCCTGGCAGAGGTTTGTTCCTGAAATTGTTGCTATATATTGATCAGCCTTAATTCTGTCTCCAGGTACTTTTCCTTGCCTGGAAGTATTATAATAATCTGAAAGGTGAGATTTTAAAATCTCTTTATCTGGCAGTTTCTCAGAAGAAGTCTTTTAACAGCTTGTTCACGTGTTTGTGCATGTTTTAGAGCAGGGCAAGGAAAAAGTCATCAGAAAATTGGGAGAAATTCTGTAACTGGGATTAAAGAAACACGTCTGCTTGGTTTTAAACTGCTAGTTGTCTAAAAACTGAGGCGCCTTACAGAAAACCGTAGGTGGTTGTGATACTAAATAAATACGGTGAGCAAATGCAGTTTACAGCTTAAGGAAATACACAGTCCATAGGTGGCTGAGTAGCAGATCATCTTGACAGCTGTAGGGTGACTGTTGCGTATTGGACAGGCAATTCCTGGGACAGGCAGTTTTTCTGATACAGCACAAGAAAAAAGAACATAGAGCAGCAGCAGGCATCCATGATGGAAATAAACGGTACCACGTATCAATGCTGTAAGTACGAATTAGATCTTCCAGTAAGCTAGTAAGAACCTTACCTTTCATCCTTGTTATATGTCTTAATTCTTTGCTGACAGGGAAGGTATAGTATCAGGAGAAACCACCTAAATTTGTCTAAAAGCTGTTGATGCTTAGGGAAAGACTCATGTTGATGCAGAAGCACTGGGTTTCAGCTCTTTGGGTTTCACAGTCTGCCTGTTCTCCACACTTCCAGGGGTATTCAGAAGCAAGAGGTGGGCACTGGAGGCAGCAGCAGGTGGAGAAGGGTGGTCAGGCATGAGAGGCGGAGAGAATATACACTTGCACACTGGGTTTCGCAGGTAGCTGCTGATACCCCTTGTTCATTGTGCTCCATGATTCATGAAGCTCTCACTGAGAGGGCCCTTTTTCCCTCTTTCTTCTTCAGGTTTGACTTTCTTACTGTTTCCCTCTCTGTCTTTCCTTGCATTGTTTCTTTTTCCCTGCTTTCTTCTCATTTAGTCTCCTTTAGACAGTCCTAGGCCTTCTTCCCTGTCCCACTCTCTCTCTTCTAATCTCAGTCCTCTCATTCCCTCAACTTTGACACTGGTGCTGTTGCTTACTCAGTTCCAGTACTGCAACACCTCATATAAACTGCCTTGAATCTTTCTCTGTTTTGGGTTCCCATTTAGTTCCTTGTCCTGTTTTTTTCACATGCCCTCTCCCAGTTTCCCCATTGTTATTCAATCAGTTCTCTCCATTGACTCCCTATCTCCACTTGGACACCTTCCATCTCCACTTTCAGAGGTCACTGTAGCTACTCTAATTCAAGATGGTCCCGTAACCATCTGATTATAAAACAGTATCATATGTTTGTTTGTTCCACTTCTGGGTCCTCTCTAGGGAAGACTTTGACTCATAACTTAATTGCTTCATTCTCTGATTTGGTTCACTTGGTTCCCACCCACTTACCAAAGACAGCTACATTTTCATTCCTCGTTTTTGACACCTCTCATTTTTTGTGCACAAGGTTTGCACAAAAAAGCAACAATAACTCTCTTAGTAATAGATTTAATTGATCACAAATGACTCAGTTTTTGACTGGCATTACTTCCCTGAGAGGTTGTTTGGTGCTGAGAAATGCTTAGCTAATGCCTAGTCACCCCAGCTATTTAATTGAAACAAAAAATATCAAGGGAGTAAATCACAACCTGATGATGGAAGTGCCTCAGGTGTATCACACACTCCTATCAAACACTGGTACTTTCTGCTTCCCCCAAAGAATATAATTTAGTCTTTCCTTGAAATACCCATTAGGATGGTTGGGTTTTGTTGTTTGGTTTTGGGTTTGTTTTTTTTTAAGTTCAACAAGGAAAACTGGTTAGTCCTGGCAGTGCTTCTTTCGATATTTGAGATAATAAATCTACCTCTTAGTGAAAGCTAAGCCTCTGAGGCCAGACTAGCCTTAGTAAGTGAGGAGCAGAGGATTATAAGAGCAAGTGAACTTTTGAGATTTACAGCAAGTTTGGCAACTCTGAAGGAGTGAGGAAAATGAGTAGGAATGGAAACTTTTAAAGGGAAAGGGTATCAAATACGCAAACAGGAGCAATAACACTGACAGGAAAGAAGAATGGGTGGATGATGGAAACTAGAACATCTCTTAGAGGCTTTCAGCCCTCAGTACCTCCAACTGCAATTCATCGGCAGACCCTACTAGATTTTATCTCCTCTCATTTTTGTTTAGTAAGGACGTACGGTGTTTTCAAGGGCTGGGTGATTGTGAAGGCAGTCTAGAATATTGCCAAGAAGAGTAATGTTCAGCTGGTGAATTTATTTTCCAGTTAATTTGCAAAACTGATTTGGTAAATGAGATAACTCGGGGCTTTGATAGAGAAATTATATTCTGTGACCTGGATTTTTTTTTCTTGTGAGAAGGATGAAGCTCCAAGGCAGAGTTGTTCTCTAATGAAACTCAAACTTTTCAGAGTTTTCCTCTGAACGAGGGGTGGTCTCTGTGGTGTCTGGGAATGGACTACGTCTCACCCCTCTCCCTTCCCTGTGAGCATCCCTCCTGTGTGGTCCACAGAGGCGCTTGTGGGCTGTGATGCAAGGGTCAAAACAGAACCGCCTCTTCTGTTGCCTGGCTGGCCTTGCTTTCTGGCAGCTGTATTTTCTGCACCCATGATGGTTACAGCAGTAGGTCTGAGCATACAACTGGGAACTGTCTGATTTAGATGAATGGAGTGGAAGGCTGTAACACAGCCATGATATAACAGAGATGCCAAGCCTGGTGTAAAGGGAATACAATGTTGTTTTGTTCTTGATCCATGAAAATTGCTGAGTAGTTTGGTAATTGTCATGGGGACAAGTATTTCTGAGCATCTTTAGACATCTCATCTCTTGGAAGATTTACCAGTCTAACTGCCATTTCTGCTAATTGAAAGGAGAATTTAACCTCATTACTTGCTGACTTTAACATCATAACTTCATTACCTGATCCAGTGAACTGCTACTCAGAATTACTGAGATGAAAATAACAATGGCATGTATCTATTTATACCGAGGATTAACTGGACGACACCTGCTCCTGACCTGTGCACTGTTCCATGCCACTAGGGCAGCAGGACAGAGTTAAATGGTCTCCTTTATTCCAGAACAAGTTAATCTACAAGAGTACAATGCAAACAGCCCTTGTAACTGCATATTGCATACAAATGCCAGCTGGATAATATTCAGGTTAATTTATGTCACTACTGCCTTGTCTATACTTCCAATGCTTTCTGTTCACCTGCAGAGGCAGTGGTACCAAGCCAGTGAATGTCTGCATCTGGAAATGTCTCAGAGGTGATTCAGGAATACAAGAACAGTATTCAGTTGGACTAACATGTTAGGACCCCATTGAAGTGAAAAACATGGCACAAACAATATTATTTTGAAAGAGTGGCTCGCAGCCAAAAAAAGCCCAACTAGGGTCTAAGTGGCATTTTTTGCACATAAAGATACTGTATGGAATTTTGCAAGCTTTATGCTTGTTAATGTTTTATCTATCCATTGACAATAGCCATTTTCCTAATATTTTCAATCTGAAAAAGATCTGGGAAAAAGGGGGAGGAGGGGAATCAAGAAAAAAGAAAATGCTGTTCCCCTGATGTTTCTAGAGCAATTTCCTAAGCTGCCGAGGCCCCTGTAAGACTTTCTGCTATCGTATCTGCTCTCTGAATGAAACCTTTGGCCTTCATTAATCACTGCCTCAAACACCACCTGACGAGTAGCTCCACCTCTGCCACTGTTCTGGATTGGGTGTGACACTTGCATCTCTCCGAGTTGCCTTCTTGTTGGTTTGCATGTGTATGTGGGCAATTTGGTTGAAAATTAAAATAGAAATAGTGGTTGTGTGAAACTGAGAGGAATTTTCAATACTTACATGGTTCTTTCCACATGCATATTTGGTTGTCTTAGTAATCCTTTGTCCTTGGAAGCAATAATAACATCCAGAGTACCTACATAAGGATATATTCTTTTCTCCTTCTGTTCTCTCTGTCTAATACTTTTAGTTTAATTAAATAGTTTCCCAATGGAGGAAAATGTGTTACCACGTACTTGTCAACCTCTGGCGAGATTTCCTGCTGTGAGGTCTGAATGTTGTCATACAGGCTGGTACCTGAAGTTATATTCTATTAACTACATGAGTTAATAAATTTTTTTTTAAAAAAACTTCTCTTTATTCTAGCTCTCAATGTTCCATGCAAACTGTGTCTAAAAATCTCCAGGGGAGAGGAAAATTAAGATTTGAATAATTGGTGAGAACTGTGTGTTTTAGCTATTCTGATATCCTCAGCTTTTGCTGTCTTCTCAGTGAGTAAATGAGTTAGCTGCTGAGCTGTTAAAAGTCCTGTAGAGAAAATTACAACATGAAAATTCAATCTGGACTTGCAGTTTTTCAGTCCCACATGCTCATCCAGCTTTTTTTCTGCCAAAAGGAAACAACTGCTGCTCACAGGTGCAACAACGAGGTTGCTGGCTCAGCTGCACTGACATCTCAAGTAAATCTCTTGAATTTGCAGGAGTTTGTTGGGGGCATAGTTGTGAATTAAATCCCAGGATGGGCCACACAGCCCTTCATGGAGGTGCTGAAGGACTCTGTATCTGGTTCCACTTCTTGTGGAGTGCTGTGAAATAAATGGGATGCATGTACATGTCTGTGCATATACCGGGAGAGGCGTGTATTTTCACCGTGTGAGCAGAAATGTGCACCTGGTTCCCTGATGAAGAACAAGCTGTGGGGATGGAAAATGTGGTGGCAGATTAACTGCACTGCTGCTGTGCTTCTCGTCACTGGACTGCGTGTCCCTGGTGCCTTCTCAGGGAGGAGTGCTGAGAAGTCACCTGGAAACGAGACGTGTTAGAACTATGTGAGAACAGAAGCTCTTTGGTTTTCATTTCCCAAGTCACAATTGGAAGCTGGGAAGGCTTTACACTCCTAAAACTATCTTGTCTTTCGAAAAGCAAATCAGGATTTATTTTTCCTTCTGTGTATCTGTAGGCATCAAGGTAAGCAATTCAGGCCAGTGTTTTTGAGAGTCTTCGCTGCTTTTCGTATCCTCACCTTCTGCTTCCACCTGGAGTGCTGCACGGTTGTTTTTTGGATCTACGAGATGGCCGGTCACAGCACCATCATCTGTGGCCAAGGTCCCAGCTCTTAACTTTGTCACAGCTACACTGATTCTGTTTCTTTTGTTACTGGTGTTAAAACAACAGTGCAACTTGTAGTTTAAAACATTGGCATTCCTTTATTATTTTCTCACATGGGCACTGTAGTTACAGCAAGTGGAATTGTGGCTCTGCAGGCAAGGGCTGGTGGTTTCCCTGGGCCTCAGCAGCAGCTGCAAAGCAAGGTGTTAAGGAAAAACTTGATTATGAGAAACACCTTCAAGTATATCATGGAACAGCTGAAAATTTCCATGGTATTTTCCAGTTAAAACTGCAAGATGTGAATGCTGCTTTTATTTCAATAGGCATTTTTCAGATCCCACAAACTTATCTGTTCTATACATACAGTGCACACCTGCTATGTCCTGTCTCTGTGTAGGCACATACCAACCCAGTTCATGTCCTAGTTCACTGTGGAAGAAAACTCCTGCCTGCAGGATGTGCTCCAGCAAGTCTCTAGGTTCAGGCAAGCGAGCGAGTGGGACTATGATGCATGCTAGCAATTTGTCTCTCTTTGTGGTTACAGACCAATAGCAAAGCTGGCTGAAAGTATCTTTCTTTCTTGCAGCAGACATGAAGGTGGGCTGTCAGGGAATGAAGCAACAAGAAGCTGACTTCATTTCTTCTGTGTCTTGATACAGTTACCAAAATAGGTTTCCCGTGCTTATTGATCTGAATATCAATGCATGTGGCAAAAAGCAGTGCAGTGCGTCCAAAATCATGGTCTTGCTTGTGTTCCTCACCTAATCCAAATCTTTGGAAGTCAGTGGAAATACACTAAGGTGAGGTCTTGTGTTACTATGCTGTTTCTGAAAAATGCTTTAATGTAGGAACTGCCAGAGCAGATAGTCTGTGTGGATCTGCGTCCTTGCTCTGACCAAGACCAGAACAAATTGACTCAGTGAAACCTCTCAGTGAGTGGCTATGCAATCTTCTTGTCCCAAGGAAGTTTCTCACTTTTTCTGCGCATTACTGTTTGGTATGTTTGAACAGGGAGGGTTTCTCTGTCCCTGCTTTTCATCTTCCTAATGTAAGTAAAGGATGCGGATCAGGTACTTTAAGGTCTGTCTGTTGTAACTGCTGCTCAGAATGAGTTGGAGTTTAAACTGTTTTAAGTCACAGGAACTGAACCCTAAATTTCACTCTGGCAAAGGCGAAGACTGCAGACAGGAAGTATCCTGTTGTGCCAACCAACCTGGGACAAAGCAGTCACAATTTAATTGCTTGCCAGCCTTGTGCCTGTGAGCTGCAACCAAGTGCAGCTTCTCCCTGGCAGTTTTTCTAATCTAAAATAATTATTTTTTTTTCAGCTGAAACAAAGATCTGCTTCAAATACTACCATGGCGTGAGTGGGGCACTACGAGCCACAACTCCAAGTGTCACAGTGAAAAACAATGCAGCTCCCGTAAGTGATGCTGGCCTTTTATTTTTACATGTTTGTTCTTTACTGTCACTGTGTGATGCCTTGCCTTCCCTTCTGGCTTTATATACTTTTATATGAAAACTGAACATAATATTTGCTCTTCAGTGCACTGTGGGACAGAAAATGCGTAGACTTTCAGTTAAGATGTGGGTTTGTGGCACTGTAGATTCAGCTTTCAATCTGTCACAAATAACTTCTCTGATCTGAGAGAAGTCCCATGTCCAAGCTGTATCCCATTCTGTGAAGTTATATTCTCTCTGCTGAGTGTTGCAAGACTTGGATGATACCTCTAGAGGACTTGGAATTCTTTGGCTGTGAATACAATAAATGTCCAGAAGAGGAATAAGACTTTCCTGTTTTAAGGTGCTTTTTTCAAAATGAAGGCATGAGTATTTTCATGGCAGTGTTTCTGAGCTCCAGGAACAGCTACGCTGTTACCCATCAGTGGTAAGAAGTGGGCATTCAGGTCCTGATCTGCCAAAGTACTGAGGGTCCTCTTTGACAAATTGAGACTTCATTGACAACAATTTTAATTTGTTAGAGCTTAGCAAGCTCTGTGGCTCAAATGGCTCTAAAAACCCTATAGATTTTGCATGGTTTTGGAAAATTGGTCAACCCAAGAGTGAAATATTTTTTAAAAGCCTACAGGGAAACTTGCTGACCTCTGGAGTTTGTCTGGCCTTGCTGATAAAGTCTCATTGCCTGCCAGGCACATCTTGGCAGAGATCTGCACGAGCTGAGGAGTTTTAGTCCAACCAGCATTAGAAAAAGACTAGCTCAGACGTTGTTTAAACTGGAAGATGGGTTCGGGAATGGTCTGTCCTACCTGCGGGTGTATGTAGGTTTCAGTAGTCATCAGTGAAGCTTAAATTTTGAAAATTCAGGAGTTTTGGTGGTTTTGTTTGTGGATTTTTATTTTTTTACATTCCCAAGTTGATACTTCTACAAACAGTAGAAAGTCTCTCATGCTGTCTGTTGATGGTGTCTGGTTGTACCAGGGCCAGGACAAATTGTGTTTTTTTCACCATTAATGCGCATAGAGACGTTTAGTCATTTTTCTTTGCCGTATTTTGATGCACACAATAACTGCAAACTGGATGCTGTGTGGGGGCTGATGATGTGTCTTTTAGGAATAACAGGGATTCATGTCTCGGTAAGCCTTTCTCATGTACTCAGGGTGAAGTCATTCCCCAGTTTGTAAGCCTAAAGAGTTTCCTTCAGCTCTCTTCAGAGGAGCATTATGATGTGGCCTTGGCTATCTTCCTTTTGTGGGGTGCTGAAAAGTTATTTTAGCCTGTAGTGAGCAGTGTCTTTTTGACTCAGGACTTGCTGTTCATTTCCTGGTTATCATCAATTTGGAGGGACAGTCTATGTCCCAGTCTTCTCTGAAAGATAAGCCAGCCAACCAAGGCAATAAATACCAGTAGGCTGAGAAATTAATTTATTTTTTTTTCCTGGATTCACATCCATGTCTTAGTCCTGAGTTTGAAGCAATTAAGCAGGTTTTTTCAGGTTTAACCCTCTGGAAGGGTTTGTCTATCTTGATATGCTCTAAGTTAATAGAAGAATGGAGAAGGACCTGTGCCTTTGTAATATGCAAATAGGTAATCTCTCCAAGTTCTTCAGTTGAGGCCTTTGTATATATATCTATATAGATGGGGAAATGAAGTGCCTTAAGCAGTCATTCAGTTTCAGCTGAGCAGGACTCACATTTAAAAGAAAGTCCTCTTCGTGCAGGACTCATGGTCTTCGTAGAGATTGGATAAGAAAAAGAAACACCTGTTGTGACCGTCAGCTAAGTATACTGTACATGGCTGAAAAATAAAATATGATAACAAGTGGTATTAGATAACAGTTTTCAGTTTGAAGGCCAAACCATTGTCCTTGGAAATAGCATTCTCTGCACATCATCTATTTTTTCCTGCTTTTCTGGGTACAGAATAGACTGCGGTTTTGCTAGTTTCTTTTGCAGACTAGAGAGGCCAGCAGTGTTGTAGGTGCAGCACTGGTTTCTCTGTTGTCTTCTCATCATTGTTTGCTGGATGACATAAAGATTGGGTGCATTGTAAGGCAAATACTAAGCAGCAGAGACAGCAAAAGCAAAGGAATAGCAGCAAAAGTTATGCAATATAAGCCTGGATGGACCCCCCTGTATGAGTGCAAGAAATAAAAAACGGTAAATATTTGAAAACTCCTTTAGACTTTAGAGAAAAATAATGAGCTTGTTCTTGACTATGTGAAGCCTTTCAGCTAAGTATGATCCTCCAAACTCCAGTCTCAGCTGAAACCATCAAATGGTTTTCTCCATCTGCCTCTGCAGTACATATCCAACCTCTATTACTGAAGTTGTTGAATGTTGCACAGCATCCTGTGCCATTGGAAAGTGGTGTTACCCTCACTGCACAGGTGAGGAAGGGGATGACGGGGAATTTTCCCAGCCCTAGCTTTTTCCTGGGTTCTTGTGTGCCTTTGCGCTGGCTGCTGCTGGGGCACAGGTAACACCGTGCAAAATGCAGACATTATCCTTAGATCTACAAAGACACATAGGCACTCACCTTTCAACTGTTATTTTACTAATGGTGAATTCCAGACTTGTTCTGGAGTTTGTGGTTTGTTTGGTTTTGGTTTGGTTTTGTTTTGTTTTATTTTTTTCCAGTGGAAGGAGAGAGGGAGAAAGTGTTAAAGATATCCCAAAATAAACAGCTGTATCTGTTTTTAAAATACATCTTTTCTAAATAATGGCTTGGAACAATGATCAGAAAATTCTTGTCTAAAAGAAGTAGCAGCTGTTCTGGTTCATACTTTGCTATGCTCGTCCATCATCAGCCAGAGAGTAAATGCATGGCTCTCCTTGTCCGTGTCGCTGGGTCTCTCCCCGTCCTTCGCAGCAGCTCCCCAGTGAAGTGTACTGGGTGGGCTGCCCCATCTCTTTCTCCTGTGTCTTCAATCATAATCTCAGCATGGCTGATCAGGGAAGCGATAGACTGTTTTATTTTCCCCTGTTCCTCTGGGTGATCAGTTAAGGGCCGTGACGTCCCTGGGACTTCTTATGCTAGTGAGACTTGACACACAGGACTCTTCGTGATCCAATTGGATGCATCAACTGCCTCAGTTGTTTTCATCGCTCCAGTGATTTCGAGCACTGCCCCAGGGTCCCAGGCATGACATTTCTCACAGTACTAGCGAAAGCCATGGTCCTCCAACCAGTGTGGCTCTGCTCGGAAGGAACCTTCTTTAGATCCTGGGGCAGGTTCTTGCATATTCTTTCTGCTAGAAGAGGGAATCCTGTGGTCTGTGCTTGGAAATTTCCCCCCTTTTGCAGTCAGTAGGAGTTTTAGCAGTGGCTGTGGGACCTTAGTGTGTTAGGAATAATACATTTGCAGGGAGAAAATCTCAAAAGAGATCCTGCTGTGGGTATAGAGGTTGGTTGTAGTTTTTCTGAAAAGCCAGTTGCCTTGAACCAAAGGGAGTTTTGCCGTTGTAGTGGTGGCGTCACAAATTCACCCTGAAGCTTGAGCTGTCAGTAGGGGGACAGAGGGAACAAGGCTTTGTATACTTGACACAAGCAAACCTTTTCATTTGGCACAGCTTAGGAAAAAGATTAGGAGCAGGTGTCCTTTAGGAAGAAGCATTTGGGGACAGATGACCTTCTGGGGACAGTTTTTTCACTGCTAGCACAGGCTCCTCTGCAGCTGATGCCAGAGCCACCCAAGCAGATTCTGTCCGAGCCCGGCAGGGGCAGCAGCTGGCATATTGGCTGCTCGGTGCGTGTCCTGTCTGTCAACGACACCTGCAAACACCGATACCCAGCAGTATTCTAACACCACAATTTAAAAAAAAAAAACACAACAGAAAACCACTTGCAGTCTGTCTCACTGTGGTTCACTGCAATTGAAAAGGGAAAAGAGACTGGAAGTAGTCATGCTGGGGGCTGTAAGCGGTTGCCATTCATTTTTGTGCTGCTGAGACTGTCTTTAACTGGCAGTTAAAAGGAATCCTGCTTCCAAAGGGGAAAAAAAGTTGCTGTGTTAGTTGGGTGTCTTTGTATAGCACCAGTGGTGCTTTAGGCTGAGTAGCATCTCACGTTTCTTGTATTATGAATGTTCTGCTCCATTTGAGTTTATCTCCTTATGCTGTAACCCAGTTATTAGAGCTGCCTCGGCTGCTGATGAGAATGCCCTGCAGTTCATTTGTCGGTAAAAGTCCTGTCACATTTTATCGCCTATGAATCGTCAAGCTTTAGTATCTGGGAACAAAGGGCTGTGCACTTTGGCCAGTTCCTACATGGCAGGAGCGTAAATGTGATTTGGGGCAGTGAATAGGCCCAGGGGCGATGGCAGTAAAACAGAGCGCCTGCAATTCTGGAGAAAAGGGACATTCTGGCTGGTTTCTTTTTTTCTGCACTAGTGGCATCCTGAAAGCAGTGTTGTTTATGCACAGTACTTTATACCGTGCATACCGTTACAAGGTATGGATGAGCAAACAGTTTTCTCAGTAGAAAAGAACATTTTTACATCTGGAACATTCCTGTATTTGTTACTCTTGATTTATTCAAAATGTTGTCACCACTAATTCATCTTTACATCAGACATTGTTGTAGCAAAGCAATACAAGTTACAGTAATTAATTTGAGCAGTAGGAAAGTGGGATGTTGCTAGTGTAAAAATGATTTAACCTGAACATGGCTCTTTTGCAGTAAAATAAAGCAGATGTGAGAACGGCATACGGAGTGAAAAAGAAAAACCTTTTCCCCTAAGATTTTATAGCCTAAAAAGATAAATTGGATGCATCACAGAAGACAGTAAGTGGAGAATCAACATTTTAGCCTCAGAACAAATGTCTTCACTAAATTGGGAGCATTCACTCGCTGTGTATTAGATGCAAAGAAGCACGGCTGATCAAACCTCTTGAGCTTTCGTGCCACAGTTCCTGTTTCCTAGATCATGATGGCACTCGTCAAATACACTTACCATCCCGAGGAAAGCTATGTAAATTGGATCTAATTATTGAAAGAGACCTCTGTGTTGTGTTTGTGTGAAAACACTGCCTCAGATGGGTTTCCCATAGCAGGAATTACTGCTTGATAAGCTGCTGCCGTTTGGTGGTGACTGATCATTCCTGAGGACTTCCTGCTATAAATAATTGCATTACGCTCTGTCACGTCAGAGCGTGGGCTGCTGAGGAGTGTTTGATAATGAAACATTCTGCCTCATTTCCATGTATGTTGCTGTAAGCTGGGGCTTTATGTGTACAAGCAGCTGTATCTCTCATTCTTTCCGAAGGCTGGATTTAAAAATCTCAACTTTGTGTGTTCTTTTTTACTTCATGTCTTGTTCTGCGATAGGTGAGGTTTCAAACTGTCTGTGTTTCTGGGGCATTGGTCTCTAATCAATCTAACAGTCTGATTTTGAGAGTGTAAGAATAATTATACTTCAAGAAACAGAGGATAATGAGGGAGCAGAAAATTCTGGTGGCTTCTGCACTGTTCAGCAATTGAGATAAAAAAAAAGTTTATGGAAAACACAACATCAGGCTACTGCAATTAATCATGGCAAAGAATGCAAGCCAGGTACATCTTTAACAGGTGTAAGTGGTGTACCTTGAAAGGCTCAGCATTTCTGGGGGGGAAGCAGCACTTCTCTGGGTGTTATGGGTGTGCTTAGGTAACTGAGTATTTGTCAGAACTGAGCAAGAGAATCACCTTTCCTTATCTTGAGATGCGAAGTAGCCAGAGCTCCCCCAACTTACAGCTACTTTTGAATGCAAGGTAAGAAGCAGCATCACAGTACTGCCTGAATTCAACCCATCTCTGTATCCATCTCCTCCTATTTGATTACCTGCAAAGGAGATAGAGTCATTCAGGAATGAAGAAGTTGAGGCAAAATGAGCAGGGGAAATGAGTGGAAATACTCACTCAGATGGAAGGAAGTGTAGACTCCGGCAGTCAAATACAAAGTGCTCTCTGCCAGCGTATAGTCATTTTCCAATGTAAACCAGCATCTAACAGGAAATATATATGTTAAGAAACAGTTGCTGAAAGACAGTGGATTCTACTGTTTAACCATTCGGGGTGAATAATTCTGAAAAAAGTAGCTGATCCTTAAACGTGGGAGGAAGGTGATATGTTTAGGCTTCTGATCTGTCAGAAATATCTGCCCCTTTTTTTGTTTTCTCCTGATATTTTTTCACAATAGCAGCAATGCTGTCCAAAATCCTGCCTGCCCTGTGTGCTCATACATTGCCACTGCTGTAGGCTAACATCCTGAAGAACACAAGTCTTTGAATTTAAATAAACTATTGCATTGACTGGGGAGTTGCTTCAGCATTTTAACAGGAAGTTCGGTATGTCATTGGTTTTCTGTAAGCATGTAAGGAGCAGTTTGGTCATTTGTGTACAAAAGAACATCACGGTCTCTGGAGTTAAGAAGGTGTAATGGCTCACAGTAAGCTCATCAGAGGTAGAAGAAAGTGTAGGAGTATCTGTTACTAGGGAATTGGCAAAGATTTTGCTCTGTGCACAGGAATGATTTGCACTTCCATGTTATGAAGCCCTGTGTGCACTCTGTACGCTTGGTTTGAAATGTTCTAGAGAGGTGTAGCTAAAAAAAGAGACCAAGGAAAGGATTAGGAGTAATACAGAAAAGTTTTCATTAATACTCTATTGTTTTAGACACTTTATATTTTAGTATTACGTAAAGCCTTGATCTGAGATTGGGCTCCAGGGCAGTGTGTGCTGGATAGAGTAGCTACAGCTAACATGCCTGCAGAGAGAGGGGTTACCTGGCAGAATTTGACCCCCATAGCTACAAAATACAATGGAATTATTTTTAATGTTAGAACAACCCTCAGCACATTTGCTACAGCTGAAAAATGTCATTAATTAATTTTTTTTCACCTTTGTTTTGCTTCATTATGAAACCATGGAAGTGTTTTACAGCCTGATTCGGGGATACATACTTGCGCACATGAGCAACCTCCTAATAGTTGCACAGTTGAGCCCTTAGTTCAATGAAATTACATTTTTGGTTATGATTTTCTATATCCTAATTAGCACTGATTCAAAGAATTGGAAGGTTAATGACATGTCCAAATTATTTCTTATTGCCACCTCAGTAACGCGGGTGCTTTTTCAGTATCCAGGTACATAAAGACTATTGTATTTACACTGCGATTACCCTGTCACGTAGGAAGCACTCCATTTGTATGAATTAGTGGAGCTGGAAAGCATAACCAGGGTGTAATTGGTCTCTAAATGCAGCATAACTATAGTCACTGTGTTACAAATAATCAGCTTTTCCTTCCTTTTGTTTCCTCTACTCAGATTTTAAATTGGGATGGTTGGGAAGAGATTTTCTTTAAATATTGAGAAAACTTACTTCCACTGAAGGGCTCTTTTGGGTGCACTTCAATAATACTGGCTTTTACAGTCCTGATTCAGTAAAGGTGCAGAGCACATGCTGAAACCCCACTGCCTTTACTGGAAACAGAAACTGGAATCTTTCAAAATGGTAAAGTCACTTCAAGCAGCATTTTCATTATGACAGATTTCAGATAGGTCAATAGCTGAAGTGGTAAATGATCTGCTTCTGTTCCCTGTCTTGATATTGACTTCTTCAGTTCAATGTGGTTCAAACTCCTATCACCACCCATTTATAGATTTACACCACTTATTGAGAGGTAAGTGCTCAGAATTTATTATCTACCAAGAACAAATTGAGCAGGGGAGGTACAAACAATTTTCTTTGGGAACATCAGCATTGATTTCCTGAGCAGCAGCTTGTAACTCTCAACACACAGGTATGTTCTTTTTTATTGTTCCAAGCCAGGAGGAATGTCTTTGCTTTCCGGCACACAGCTGTTTGCATATTTAAATGTTACTTGATTTTGCAGTCTTCATCATTTCCTGATCTGTCTGTATGAAAGACAGGGGTGTAGTGTATTTGATCAGCATAATGAAAGTTTAAATACAAGCACCTAAGATTAAGCTTGGTGCCACAAATCAGAAAAGATTGGAAAAGACTTTTAATGCAAGTAATGGTCCCAAAATACCCTTCAGTGCTTTTTCTGCACTAAAACACCTGTGTGTGTTTCACATGCATCTTCAAGGACTGCACATCTAGGAGGGAAGGGATAAGAGCCACCCATGTGGTATGAATGGATGCAGGGCAGCGGGTCAGCACAGCTCAGCACAGCACTCCTCTTGAATGCAGTACTTTTCACCAAGGAGCATGTCCAGCACACTGGCCATGTCACTTTGAAACAATTGATGCAGAGTCCTGTGTCAAGCAGCAACTCTGCACATATTGCTGATGCACTGAAAGCCAATGCCCTTTGCATCCTGTGGTGAATCCAGGTAATATACTAGAGCGTGAAAGAACTAGTCCTATATGTCAAATGTCTCCCTGGCAGAGTAGCAGGCACTTGAAGGAGAGAAGGGCTGTGTGCCAGCTGGGGTGGCTGGGGCGCGTGTCCTGTTCGGTGCACTGGGGAGAGGAACGTGAGTAATCTGAAGTGGAAGTTGAGGAGTTCCTGACGTTGTCGTCTATAGCCCTCTTCTACCAGTGCAGGCGTGCTTAGGTGCCTGGTTGCTTCACACATAATGCACTGCTGTAAGCATAGCCGCAGTGGATTTAAACAGGGAGAAGATGACATACGAAAAAGCTGGCAATTGCTATGTTATTAACCAAAGTAATTTTTTAAGTGTTCATCCATCAGTCTTTTTCCTGCTGTGCTAGCCTGAATGTGCAGTTGTGCAGTCAGAAAAGCAGAGTAGGGACAGAACAAAAGGCAGGGTTAAGGCCACCATTTGCACATCCTATTAAAATGGTGTAAACATCTTGCCCTCTCATGGGCTCTAATTAAGCAGTGCTAATTGTGGAGCTGCTGAGCTCTATCCCTAGGTATCACGGGCCACAGCCTCCTCTTCTCTTTGCAGATCAGTTGCACCAATTTTGGGCTTCTCTCTGATGCCCTAGTTTCTGTGCACACATGGTTTCAAAGAAAACACTTGGATCAAATTTAACCTTACTGGACATCTGATCCTGTATGAACTTCTAAGTGTAGATTTTGAGTGGTTTAATTAGCAGAGTTGCAGTGCAGCACAGAGTTGAAGGGAAGAAATAAAAAGCATGACAGATGGGAACTGTAATGATTTTATTTCAGGAACAGCAAGAAGATCATTACACAAGCCATTTGTTTGTTAATGGTTTCAATATGTGTCTGGTATTTCCCAGCCACTTGCTTTCTGAATGTCCCTTGTTATGTTCGCGTAATAGCCATACCAATAGTCTGCACATCATATTCCTCCCTTCTGTAGTTCAGTAAATTATGGAGAGATCAGTGACTGTTGAGCACACTGCACTAGTATAATGTTCTATGGTTTGGCCTCTTACATTCTTACATACTCCCTTCTGCGGCTGGTCAGATCCATGGGAAACTGTGCAGTTCCTCAAATTATGTGGTGGGACTGAGGGCAGATATTTCGAGTTTTGTTGGAGGAAAGATGGAAGGATTTGGACTAGTGGAGTGAGCTTCAGAGATGAAGGTGATAGACTTCTGAATGAAGCACCTCCTGCTTCCTTCCTTCTAGGAGTTAACTGCTGCGATAGGGCACAAATCCAATTGTGGGTGAACACCAGCTAATTTACTAGAGGTAGTTCAGACTACAATGACACACCTTTCCATGATGTATCCATTCAGAAGTTGCAAAAAGATTTGCTTTTATGTTGCTTTACAAAATAGATTATTTCTGCCCTTTCCCCCTGCATTTATCATCAGTTTGATTTGTTATTGCCAATTTTGTATGCATTGATCTGAGTCTCACTGGGTGCTCTGGAGGCCTGCTATAATGGATTAAAAACCTGGCACGTTGTGTTCTGGCCATTTTTTTGTGTGTATTTGACTATCATCTAGTGAGACCACCACTTATACTTTGCATAATCTTGATTTAAAAAATACAGTTTTCAGCTGGGGGAAAAAAAGGAACAGGAATACTGCCAGGCTGAATCCTTTCCAGTATCCAACTAGTCCAACACTCAGGACCACGGAAGCTACAAGAATCCTGCAGTGCACGGGCATGAAATCCTGTAGGTCAAATTGGGGATGTCTGCAATAGTTCCTGATGAGGCATAAAGGGAAAGGACCAGGGTTTGATTTTCTGTGCTTCGTTATGTTTCCAGGACTGCTGTTGTGACTTTACTGGGCTTGACATTTTCACCAGTTGCCCTTTCTCGGGTGTACTGGATAGGTGTAGGAAGCTAGCCATTGGAAAAACTTGTGTCCATGTTGCTACTGGGGTGCTTGATAACTGGAAGTAATTGCAGCAGGGAAGTGATTTTGGATGCATCAATTATACATTTGGATGTGTACCACAAGCCACCACACAAAGTTGCAAGTCAAATCTGCACCAAAAAAAGAAATCCTGTGCAATAAATCAGTAAGGTCAGCACACCTAGGAAGCAGTTGCTTAGATCATGGATTGACACCATATTTGATTTTTTTTGTTGCTGTATGTTATAGAAATTCCAGGTAGTCCTGATCGCATCTATCACCTTTTTTTAGTCTTGTTAAATTCTTGGCATTTCTCTGTCCTTGCAGCAACAAATTTTGCCTTGCAAGAAAAAAGTCCTTGCTGTCCTCAATTTGAGATTTACTTTTGTTCAATTTCATTGTCTTCTGTTCCAGAATTAATGGAGATAGGGATTAGAAGCTCTTGACAGCCAGCTCCACTGAAGTAATAGTGATCTTCCTGCGTATTTAGTGGGTCTTTCTCTCAAAGCCTAGGTGAATTATTGCACAAAGATGGGCCAGATACAATTTGCTTGTCTTTTCCGTTGAGTTTCTTTGCCTGGACATTTTAAATTGTTTATTTTGCTTTAACGCGTGATGTTTTGGGGAGCTGCTTTGGAGTATAATGTAAATAACTTATAAGAGTTGAGTAAAATCAGAGTTGTTTTTGGTTTGGTTCTTTTTTTCAGAAAAGAGCATGGAGACTTTTCTGGGGTCACTGTCTGGGGACTCTTGATGCACTGGCCAAACCACCCTGTACTCTGTGTTGCAGTCAGAGCTGTACCCTGCAGGTTCACAGATATGAGGGAAAAGTTTAGGACACACAGATGAGAAATAAACTGAATATATCAGTGGTGAATTTGCTGTGCAAGAGCAGAATATGATTGTACAAAACTTTGATGCACAGTTGAGAACACTGATAAATTCTTGGGTAGATGTACAGATTATAAAAATCTTCAAACCACCCACAAATGAAACACTAATATTCTTGGAATCACATATTCCTAAGCTAAAGTGTGCTGTATTCCCTGTGCCCAGCTGGAAAGCTGGCACAGTGGGAAGAAAGCAGGGAAATAGGTACAGCTCCCCTCCTTGCATCCGCACATCCATATCCCTTGTATCTGAATAGAAGCCCAGGTATGAACTTCAGCTGAGGTGGGCAATTGCATGTCCAGTCTCTCACCTGGCGTCTTTCAGCAAATTTCAACAACTAGCATTCCCTAACGTGGCTGTTTCAAGCACTGGGAGGATTTCTTTACCTCAGAGCAGCAGCCAGACAAACAGCAACATGCACGGAGAAAGAAAAGGAAAGAGGTTGTAAAACTTGCCAAAGCCAGACCTGAAGCCTGTCCTGAACCACTCTGTGCACCATCCTGCAATGAAGGTTCATCTCTGCTGGAGCTGATAGATGCTATTGACTTCAGTAATGATTGGATTTTCAGTAACTCATGATTTTCCTGCAGGCAGTGTAAAGAAAAGAACGTACTTTTCTTGAAATATTGTGCTTTTTTTTACCTTGTCTGCTCACCTTAGTCCTGGGAAGAAGGGGGGGTGGTAGGAAGATGTAGGGAGAGAAGAATATTATTGTAATTTCACAATGCATGATCCACTACTGTCCTGAAATAACGCTTTCCCTCAGATAACCTATATAAAATCAGCAGACATGACTGCAGAGGTGACTCTGAGGTGAACTTGCACACATTTATAACTTGTGGATTTGTAGGTCATTTCGAATGTTTGTGGCATAACTCAGAATATTTCAGTGAAAATACCCGAAGCAGGTGGAAGAGAGAAGAGCAGGTGGTGACTTAAAGCTAGAAGGTTTTTGCATATATTTTTGATTTGCTAGGGGAGAAGTTGATCACACTAATGTTTTTTCAAGCCTTGAACTTTGAAGAAGTCCATTTTCTTACAGTTGCTTTTACAGGAACAAATAAAAAGATCAAGAAAACCCCCCATCAGCCCACAGCAGCTGTATATTAGCACCCAGTGCATTACATTAACTTTCTGGGCTGTTTCACCAGTTGAGCAGTGTTTTTCAATGTTTAGTAAGTGGGAATCAGAAGAATCTTGGTCTTTTTTTTTTCCCCCTAACAGTTCAGGATTTAGTACAGTCTAGAAATTATATCATCCTTCCATAGTTGGACACGAAGTGAAAGCCTGCGCATCTGTGTGAGCATGATGGAACTTAGAGCCCTGTACTGGGTGATGCTAATCCATGGAGGGGAGATCCTCCATTATTTCAGGTCCATAAGAATTCAGTTTACTTTCAACGCATTTTAGAAAAACAATTAAGGAACACTTATCATTGCTGCATTTTTCCTTAAAGTATCCAGTAGGGCAAGAGCACAGGGAATTTGGTTAATTCCCAAACTGGTGGAATCCCAATCTGTGTGAAGGGGGGGCAAATGCTTGGAGGTGCAGAAATTACCCTTGGAAGAATCTCTGAGAAATATTTGCTTGTTTAGATAATCTTTGGACAGGCCTATATATATTCATTGTAGAAAAATGCTGTAGCCATCCCCATCCCTTTACAACATCCATTTGGTAGTATTTGCTTTGAAAGGTACAATCTGGCCTTGCCTTGTTTGCATATGCACATTATTTCTAGTTTAAAAGGTGTGCTGTGATTAAAGCAGTCACAGGATAGCAATCACTTATCCCTATTAAAAAGAGCAATCACTTGTCACAATAAGGAAACCTGTGGAACAAGCCCCAAAAGGATCTGGCCTAAAACTTCTCCGATGTTCCCGTATGTGCCAGAGAGTGAAATCAAGAGATGCTTGAAGAGAAAAAAGAAAGGGAAAGGAGAAAAGAGAGAGAGAACTTTTCAGAGAGTCAGAACGGTTTTTTTCACCACCCTTTGGATCCTGGGATGAGTCTGTCAGCCTCTCAGGTGTCCTCAAGTGGTGGGTTGAATTGCTTGTACTTAACTTCTCACAAAACCCAAATGATCCAAAAATGTATCTGTAATGCTATATCGGGAAAAGTTTATAATCAGTGGCAGCTAAAAAAAAAAAAAAGCATTACAATTTATATTCATCAAGAGTCAGACTTAATGCTTCACAGTTATCTTTTAGGTTTACATTTCCTGGTTTCTAAGAACTCGGCAGAATAATCATGTTCCCTTGACGTAGTTTTGCTGATTGAATACAGTTATATAACATTGCATACTTTTCTAAATCGTTTTTGCTATAATTATTACTTCTGTGAAAGAGAAAGAATAAAAGAGGTTCAAGTGGGGAAATCGATGTAGGTCAGTGTGTTATATATCAGCAGATGTGCATAATAATATCTTTTTAAATATAATTTTGAACCCTTTGTTCGTTTTTAATCTTTAACTCTCTTGAGAAAAGTTTTCTACTTCCGTCAAATATCTGCTTTTTCTCCCAGCTAGCCGAAGTTTTCAGATAGGCACGTTTCTGTCCATACTGAAAGCATGCAGCCCCTTCCCACTTAATATCTCCAGTTTAAAAGCAGGCTTAGATTCTTATATCTGGAAAGTCTGATGGAAAGCAATGAAATTGTTCCTACACAGCTCTCTTTGTAACTCAACAGGTCTGATTTTTATTTATGCGGAGGCTCTTGTTGCCCTCATGGCAATGCAGTAGGCCTTTATGGTGAACATAAGTATTAAACCACATTAATCAGACCTTGTGTTGATATTCTTAGCAAAGGACCACCAGCATTGCTCATACTACCTAACTCTGGGCAATTGAGTACAAATAATGTAAAACAGACTATATTATTTCAGGTACAAACATATTTATGACTTTTTGTCTAGCAGACTAGTCCTGTACTATGACTGTGGTTCCAGAGGTGAAGAATAGGAAGGCAACAATATCTGTTACCGTAGAGCTCATTTAGCTATATGGGAATAGTTAAGCCTAAGTCTGGAGGTGCCACTAGTTGTCAGAAAACCCTGGTTTCAATAGTAGCCTGTTTATTTCTCTCATTTTTCCTGAAAGGATCTAACTTAGCTTTGCCAGCAGGCACGTTTGAAAGCTGCTGCCGTCAGTTTTGAGTTCTAACAAGGCTGTACCGGTCATTTTAAGGATTTTTTTTTTTCCTGGTGTTTGGTTTGGGTTTTTTGAGATCTGTCTGAAAGGGACGAAAGGAATTTTTTAGGATGTGGAAGATCTGGAAACTTTAGAAATTATCTATTTACTTTCCTTATAGCATCCTCCACTACTCTTTTCCTTGTTTTCCACTCTTCTTCTGTAGAGCCTTGCCTTTTCACTTTTCTTCTTTGTTCACTTTTTCTTTCCTTTTCTAGTTCATTTCTTTCACATTTTTATGGGCTGCTTTCTTTCACAGTTTTGAAGACCTTCTTGATGAGGAGGTCCAGGCTGCCTGGAAAGCATGCTGGGCTCTGGCCCTGGCCAACCTTTAGGACCACTTGACTGCCTCTCACACAGCTGGCCCATAGCAGTCACCGTGTGAGCCTCAAAGTAGGGTGATCAAAGCTGCCAGGCACACCCAGGCATGTGAGATCTGCTTTGCTGCAAGGGTGAGCTATGGCTATATCACAGGCTCAGATTGCAGGTTTACTGGTTCTGCAGCTGCCTCCCTACGCAGCAGCACCCTGGTAGTCTTCATGCTTGTTGGAGCTGCTACCACTGAGAGGGTGCTCAGGGTTTGCATATTTATTTTTCAAGTGTGCATTTGAGGGTGAGGATCAGAGAGGGAAACTACCAAGTCTGTCTCATGATGTCCTCACTTTCTACTGTGAGCAATGCATCTTTGACAAGGGGGGTCAGCACAGGCTGCTTCAGTGTCCTGCAGTTCACGGATATATAATGCTGCTGCAGCAAAAAAAGGATGAAATATTAATGGCATGAAGTCAGTGGCCAAACTCTTACCACTTTCAGAGGGATCAAAATTGACTTCCAGATTCACCAGTCAACCACTGTAGACTGGCAGCACAGCCTGCCCCAATATGGGAGGGCAAAAATAGTGCCCTTTGTTCTTCTCTTTCCAACTGGTTAAGGGGGTCATCGTCCAAGGAGGTGGCTTGGATCAAACCTGCTTCCATGTAGCCTGTAGTTTTGGATGCTAACCAAGAAAGTTATGTTTGTGCTAGCGCAGGAGAGAGAAGAGCAGAGTGAGAGTTGCTGCTGAAAGGGCAGCCTCATGGCAGAGCACCAGCCTCTGCTCACCATGGCTTCCAGTTCTGCTTTCTTCTCCTTGCCCATCACCACTCATCCAGCTGCAGACAAGTGAGCATGGGGGCTGCCTGTGCAGGGAAGGAAGGGAAGGGAACCTCTGCTTTGCCTTGCTGCCTTCCACAAAAGGGTTTCCCAGGGTTGACTGAAGTATTTGAGATGAATTCTGCACTGATTTCAATCAAAACTGACACATGCAACAGAAAATACCTCTGCTGCTGATGTGATTTATTTGTTAAGATCTACAAGAATTATATCATTATGCACACTGTAGCTAATGATTTCTCTGAAGTGACAGCACTTCTGCATTTAGTTGACATCCGTTTCCTCTCCTGTCATATTTAATGACTTTATGTTCAGAAGTCTTTTGCATCCAATATGCAACAGGCCAAATCCTTCACAAGGCTTTCTGTGAGGATGAAATTATAGAATCATAGAATGGTTTGGGTTGGAAGGGACCTTAAAGATCATCGAGTTCCAACACCCCTGCCATGGGCAGCGACACCTCCCACTAGCCCAGGTTGCTCAAAGCCTCACCCAGCCTGGCCTTGAACCCCTCCAGGGATGGGGCATCCACAGCTTCCCTGGGCAACCTGTTCCAGTGCCTCACCACCCTCACAGTGAAAAATTTCTTCCTACTATCTGACCTAAATCTACCCTCTTTCAGCTTAAAACCTTTACCCCTTGTCCTATCCCTATATCCCCTGATGAAGAGTGCCTCCCCATCTCTTTTGTGGCCCCCTTTCAGTACTGAAAGACCGCTATAAGGTCTCCCTAGAGCCTTCTGTTCTCCAGGCTGAACAACCCCAACTCTCTCAGCCTGTCCTTATGCGGGAGGTGCTCCAGCCCTCTGACCATCTTTGTGGCTCTCCTCTGGACTCACTCTAACAGGTCCATGTCTTGCCTGTCCTGAGGACCCCAGGGCTGGATGCAGTAGTGCAGGTTGCCCTGAGAGGCTGAAGGATCTCCATGCCTGGATATACGCAAAGCTCAACTGGAAGGGGCCCTGTGCAGCCTGCTCTGTGTTGGTCATGCATTGACTGAAGGGTCAGATAACTTTAGATCTCTTCCAACATTCTGTGGCAGTTTGATTACAACCAGTATTCCCACAAGGCCACTTGACTGGAGAAGGCTGTTGACTTTTTAAAGCCTGCTGCTCTAGAAAGCTAAGAAAAACAAAACTGTGAATGCTGTAGCCATCAGTAACCAAAGACAAAGGTAATTCTGAAAAAGAAAAATAAAAAATCCCAACCACACAAACAAGCAAAAACACTGAGATAGGATAAGCAGTTTCTGCTGGGTCTGGTGGATCTCCCAAAAGATACACAAGAAAAACTGAGCATGAATGAGGCTGCATTAACTAAGTGACTGTAGATACTGTAAAAGGAGAAGGTTTTGGGGATTTTTTTTCTCAGCTTGTTACTTTCTGTGCCATCATAACTAGAAAAATGCTCTGTGGAATGCAAGTGTTTTATTAGTAATTCATCAATATTGAGGAACATTGGAAGTAGCCGAGATATTTCTCTATTTTTTTAAATCAAACTAAATCTCTGCAGTTGACTCATTTCTGCCTAAAATAGGATCCAAGGTTGAAAGCAAGGGGTCTGTAACTCACTTGTGGAAATAATGGTATTCATACTGAACTGATGTGTGGGGCATTCATTTAGAAGAATGGGCATTGTTCACTGCCTTGCTGCTTCTTGTACGGCGTAAAGGGTCATTGACTCAATTCCCTTGTCCAGACTCCTTGACAGCAAGACTAATGCATTGAGCATTCTTCAAACACAGCTTAGCTGAACGATATGGTTGTCTCTCGGACATGTGAGCATTACTCAGCTACAGGCTTGTCCCAACCAAACTGCATTAGAAGAGTGAGGCGTTTCTGAAGCTCTAATGAAGGGTGCCTGGAAGCACAAACAGCTGCCTAACGCAGTTTCCTGCCTTCCAAAGAGGCTGTGGATGTGTCAGTACTTCCATTATATATGGCCCGCCTTTTGATCACTTTTGTCATTTCATAGTACAAAGAGAAAAGGTGTTAGTGGCAATTTTTTTAGTTCTCCATACAAACAAAACATTTTCTTGAAAAGTTTGCATTTGCAGCCTACAGGGGCAAATTTTATGCAGAATTATGGGGTCCAAACAGTACCCAATGGGTCTATCTCACCTGCCAGTGGTGAACCTCTCAGTTATTTCAGTGGGTTGCAGGGTCTTGTTTAGCTGTTCCTGAGAGGATAATATTTACAAACAATTCTTGCTCTCAGAATGCTTAAGCACATTAATACTCTGTGTATGGACCTGTCAGGTTTACAGGGCTGATCCTGTCCTGCATTAGGCAGCTGTCTGATGTAAATCTGATCATAAACCCAGATTTTCTTCAAAGCTTTTTTCTGGATGATGGTAGCTCTGGGAGGCACAAAGCTGTTTGGCAACTGCAAGGGGCCTTCTTCCCTGCTAACTCCACCAGAGTTTGTTTTGCACATTGGGGCTGTAAACTACTGTCATCCCTTGGACCACTTTAAATTTGCTGAGAGACGTGTTAGTGCTCAAAGGCTCACTGCCATCAGGGAGCATGCAGTGTTAGAGCCAATGTGTGAGCACTTGGTGAGAGATGCTGCAGAAAGCAGTCCTCCTAGAAGCTTGCTACATATAAAGAAAAAAATAGCTGCTGCTGAGATGTAGTCTAGCCATCGACCCAGAAAGCACAACCCAAAGCCTATCCAGATTCATGTATGATTAAGTATCTGAAAATCTAAGAGTTTATTTAAATGTTGTTTTAAAGAGTGAAGGAAGATCAGAATAATCAAAGCTTTTCCATTGCTGCCAAAGGATAGCTGAAGTTTATTAGGCAGAACTCTTGGAACAAAATCTGCATCTAATAAAATTTTGGAAGAAAAAAATACTGAAGTCTGTGGGAGATAGGGATTTGTTGCCTTAGTCCTTGGTTTTGCTTTAATTGAAAGTGGTTGCTGGTAACATCCCTATTCTAGCTGCTGGTGATGCTGAAACCATGTTCTGCACACATAGTGTAGATTGGGGAATACGAAATATCTTCATGTCAGTGTGGAGACCTTGTACACTTGGTACATACTGTTATTGACTGTCCTCTTATCATAAACCTGTTGAGGACTTTACTGCCTTCTAGAGGACTTTACTGACGATAATAACCAGCATTTTTTATGGTAATTTAGTCTGGCTTCCAGGGTTCATTATCTAGATCTGGTGAAAGAATTGGTAACATTTTCAATAGGGAAAAAAATGTTTATTCACTTCCTTGCTTCCTTTTTAAAGGTTTCTAGGAGATAATTTTTGGAATTAAAAACTTCTGTCTCCTGGGAATAATTAAAGTGAAGAATAAACACTGCTGCAAAGTGAGGCAAAAGGAGCTTTCTGCAGACGGATGGTGATGACCATAAGCCTGCAAAAGGCAAATTCTCCCCGTAATTAGGGAATGGCATTGAGAAGGTGGCATATTACAAGGCTAGAATGGCACTGACTGTGACACATGAGGAAGGCTCCAGGCGTATGTGGTCACCATCCTTCAGGGATGCAAGCTGCCCAGCAGAGAGCTGGCCTCTGCTGCCGGAGAAACTGGCTGCACAGTGGCTTAACTAGCTAACAGGATAACTGGCATATACTGTGTTAAAGAGCTGAATAGTTCTGTTAGCAGAGTGAGGGTTGTAGCTAGAGCACTGTCACTAATTAGGGCTAGATTTTCAAAGTGGTGCCTGGGATTATAGCCATAATTCTGTCAGTGACAGTTACGGAGCTTAAGTCTCTGCTCCTTTCACAATTCACCCCTTATGTCCCAGGGCACCCCGTGCTCCCAAGATGTGGAAGAAGTCAAGTGATGGGGAGAAAGGACACACTTAGTCTGTGTTTATTTAGTCATTTTTTTTTCCCAAAGCAATTTCTTTTTAAATTCAGCACTAGGAGGAAATGGGAGTATTCACACATTTGCATATCTACTGAGGACTGTTCCCCCGCTGAAGAGGATGGCACAGTACAAAGCATGAACTTGGCATCATGTCTTATATTTTTTTACTGTGAAAAGACCCTTCACTGCTGAGCTGTGGAAAACGTAAGCCATTTCCCATTTGCTTAGAGAGTTGTCCTAATGTTAAGAGCTCAGTGAAATCAAGAGGACAACAGTAAAAGCCAACAGAACTAGGTTAGGGGAGAATAAGTTTTTGAGGAACTCTTCTTGACGCCTGTGCTGTGTACACACAGGTCTGTTAAAACAGTAGCTCAAAGCTGATTAAATTGACATCAGTGAAGCTGTGCAGAGTGAAAACCACTGCTCTGGCCCTGTGTCAGGCTGGGGAGTTTTGGACTCGTCTGACAGCTCAGGTAAACTGAGGGATGCAAACAGGTGGAAGGAGACATAGGATGAAGTATCAGCTTCTTTTGTTCCTGACTATTGAATTCAGGCTATTAACCTTATTTATTTTATTTTAAATCTGCAGACAAGTTTAGTGGTCTTGAAAAGCAGAGAACTGAAGCTTGAAGCAAGTGTAGTGCAGGCAGTTGCTAGACAGCATGTCTTTTCCCCCAGTTCTTTAGCTCTAACACATCTAGCAATATTTTTTCTGTTTGCTGATACACAATTTGGGGCTGAATTGAGGCTACTTTTCACCTGTGATTTAAATCAAGCACAGGTTACAGCCTTCTCTTTTTGCAATGATCTTGTCTACTGCATTTCATCTTCTGAGCTGGTGTATACAAACAGAAAATACTTTGATGCCTTGCTTTTGTAGTTTCTAGTTTTCGTTCATTCTAGAATTCCATCTTCCATACAGGTTTAGTACTGCTTGGAAGTGTGAGCCCCTCTGAATACTTTGATAAGTTCTTAGATCTGCCTTTTTAAAGAGAAGCTCTTGTGAATACGTAGTATGGTCCAGACTAGAGCTTTTCCTGTTTACAATACCTGACTATTTAATCTGCATTAAATTTTACTGTAGTTACAATCTGAGCTGTCAGTGTAAAATATTCTAGGTTTTAATCAGCACCTTTTAAAATTGGAACTTGTTTGGATTGTGTATTAGCTCATGTCCATAATGTTCACTATATAAAAAGTCAACAAATACAAACAGCTAGTGCAGCACTGTTTCTAATGTCATTGCAGTTTCCTCTGTTTTAATGTAAGAAATACTGGCCTATGTGAGATAATTTATATCAGTTATGATCACTAAATGTTATCATTCTTTTGCAGCAGAAGCTACTGTTACAGAAGTCCTTTGGCTGTCAGTGAGGAGTAAGGTTTCTTAAACCAGATTTTCTTGAATTTATTGGAAAAGAAATTTTTTTTAGCTTTGTTGAATCTCTATGTGTGGCTGCTGGGGCCAAAAATGCCCTTCTGGAAGTAAAAGTGTTTTGCAGAATGATAAGTCTAAGGCATAACAGTGTTTTTCTGTTCTGTGAGTAAGAAAAGGAGTATGTGCTTGTATTTGTCAGCTGTGCATGTCTAGCTGTGGTAAAAGCATGTAATAAAATCCTATTAATCCTGTTTCTCATCAGCAGGACTTTTAGAATTAAGTTGGGCTGCACAATGTACAAACATGCTAAAAGTGACTTGGTGATGCAGAGCATGCTTTACCAGCATGCTCCACTATTACTGGTCACTGTGGTGCCCAAAACCAGATTTTCTAGTGCAGCACCAGGCAAACATGGTTACAGCTTCTTCTGGACCTGCATTCACACTGTACATGTGTCCAAAAGTATTAGCCTCGTCATAATCTAGAGGTATGGGGAGTCTGAATAGGGGCACCTGGGGTGTGCCCTGTAGGCTGCTTTACTTTCAGGAGCAAGAGTGTTGTCCTTGTTACTCTTCCACATATGTAGGCAGACTGATGAAGTGTAAGGTATTTCAGAAGTTATTTTTAATTAGCTGTGAAGAGTCTCTGTTTCTTACCTTCTGCTTAGACCAGTTTTTAGTGATACACTTGGATTTTTGCCTCAGCCAGAGCTGACGGACTGTAGTACTCTGGGATTTCTCAAAAAAAAAGTATTTTTTTTCATAGCTCATATTGTAGCTAAAGAGGGAGGGAGACTTAAGGGCTCCATTTGCTAGTGAAGCCTGCCTCCTTTCTCATTCAGCGTCACATAACTTCCCTGCAGCATTTGCAGGAACTGCTCGCAAGGAAAAGTAATACTAGAACAAGATTGTATTATTTGTAGCTTTCAGTCATCTCCTTCTGTCTTCTTTTTTCTCTCTATAGAAAAAAAAATGAAAAACTCTACCAAATATGGACCTTTTCCAGAGCTCAGCCAGTCCCAGAAGGCTTAGATCTGGCCTCAAGTACCTTCCCGTGTTTCAGAGAGAGCCATCATGGGCTCTGGAGGTTGTCTTTTGCTGTGCTTCAGAGGTTGGGAAAGACCAGGAGAAGATCTTGTAGTGTATATTTACTGGAGGATATTTTAAAGGAAGTACCAATACTTCCCTAACTGCTTGAGTGCATGCACTCCCATCAGTGGCTATGACACTGGCTTGAATACAAGCAAGGAAAGTGAAAGGAGGTTTGAATCTAGTTCAGGAAGCCTTTGGTTTTGTGAGAGATTCAGCTAGGCTTGAAGTTGCAGCTCACATCCCATCTCTTCATCTCTAGATATGACGGAACTGTGTAATAAAAGCATATTCGTCCTGTTTTATAACAGCAGGACCTGTAAAGTAATTAGGCTGGGCTGCACAAAGTGCAAGCATGACATTGTAAACTAAAAATATTAAACTAATTCAGACTGAGCTCTCACTTCAAGGGCATAGAAGAGCACCAACTTTTTGAAGGAAAATTGCATTTGTTCCTTTTCATACTGATGACTTCAACTCCCTATGATGTCAAGTGACAAGATGAATGTTGTCTTTCTTTCAACTAACTATGTTTTAAGTGACAGTTGAGAAGATAGAGGGGTTTTTGGCTCCTGATGACTAAATTGAAGGTTTACTTACAGTGACAAAACTCCCAATGTAGTTATATTATAGCCACTCAGATCAGTCTGGTTTTCTTTCGTGATAAATGGCAAGCAGGAAGAGTGTGCCACATGTGCTTACTTCCCCATCCCAGGCCTTGTGTCACTGATTCTCAGTAGATGCAGTGGCTGGAGAGCATTGGTGACCAGGCACCCTCCTTTGCCCTGCCCTGCACCAAGTGTTCTTAGCCTTGCCCTCACTACTGGGGACAATCTGTTATTGCCTTAGAAAACAGTCAATCTGAACTGCAGCAAAGAGCCTGTTTGGGTTTTTGTTTCGTTTGGGATTTTTGTTGTTGTTGTTTGTGGGTTTTGTGTTTTTTTTTTTCCTTCACAAAATCCCACTTTATGTCAGGAGACTTTTCTCATTATTTTTAAGTCCCTGTGATCTTCAGTTTGGTCCTGAAAACTTCCCTTCAGCTGGATGGCAGGGCAAACGTCATGAGAGCTGCTCAGGGTGCTGAGGGGAGAAGCCTCGCGTGCTCTGCCTGGCACAGCGAGCTAAATCACAACATGCTTCTGCTGTAGCTTTCCTTCCTCCCTTACCGTTCCTTTTACCTCCTTGAAACGCCAATATTAAAGTAAAATCACTTTCCCAGCCTTCCTGAAATCCTTCCCTGAATATGTCCATGCATAAGGACATGCCCTGCAGCACCTGAGAACTTGTATTGCAGGTGAGGTGCAACATACATGTGGGGAGAGCATCAGACCAGTGCCACCGGACCACTAGAGGACGAGGAGCACGGGTTTGGGATGGTACCTCAGTTGGGTGAAGTCCTTAATGGCACATCCCAGGTCTCAGCCAAATGGATAAGCGCCTCTCTCTCGGCTTCCTGCCGTATGTTCCCTTTCTTGGCTGCCTTAACCAGAGTAAAATTGGAAAAGCTTCAAAAAAGTGTTGTGGTGTGTTTCAGATTGCTACAGTTTATTGCTAGGCCTAGCATTTTGGTGTAGCATTGCATCTCAGAGAGTTACACTGGGATAAACTACAGAGTCTGGGGATGCTTTGCCTATGTCAGGATTTGCAACAGTACTCTAATATATCAGTCTCGATGGCATTTCGCTCATGTAGATACGGCCACAAAAGAGTCATTTGATAGCAACATATTTTTTAAGTTTTGAACAGGCCGGTATTTGCAGGATCCCATCAGATCTACCCCCGTTTGTTCAACGCATAGTCTGTTAAACTTTTCATACTGGTTTCATGGCAGATCTAAAAACCCTACAGAAATGTTTATGGACCAGAAAAAAGCACTTTTTTTGCAAATGTGTGCATATCTAGGTCAGTTGGCCCAGTTACTGTCCTGGACAAAATAATGAAAAGATCGTAAGTAGTAAACGTCAAAGAATAGTGTGTAATAAATGTCAGGCAATGAAATAGTACAAAAAATACATCTTGACAAGGAAATATCGTTTCTTGGTGGGATCACAACTTCAGGTGGTAAAGGTTAATGAGTTCTTGTCATAAAATTCTCATAGTCACATATAATAATCTGATTTAAATATGTCTCCATCCAGAAATCAGCAGAGGCTTCAATAAAGACGTTGAAACCTGCTTAGCTGAGAAGCTGCAAGTGCAATTGCAACTAATCAGCTGTGATCCAGTAGGGATGTTTCTGCTGGGATTTGCTCATAGTCCCACTTTACTCAGTACCCTTTTTCCTATTTAAATAGTGTGTAAGAAACAAAATGATTATGACAAAAAGTCAAGTCCAACAGACCCCATTTTTTTATAATGGTGTCTCGATTTGCCCTGTGTACTTCTGCCTTGACCTGCCAGCTGTGCTTCTTGGTTAGTCCCTGCTGGCCGGGGCTGCAGTGCACCCTTGCCCAGACTTTGAACTCTCTGGGAGCAAAGAGCAGCTTGGTGTCTAACTTAAGCTTGAGTACACAATATTTAATATAGTGAGCAATGAGTCACAACTGAGTGGGACAGTTAGTGTTTCCTGGCAGAAGTTGGAACTTCACTGCATAAATGCTCTTTTTTCTTTTTTGCTTGAAAAAGAGTGGTGAGGAGCTGCGGCATCCCAGGAGCGGAGCAGCACTCAATTTGACTCCAAAGTCAGTGGAAGGTAGTAGTAGTAGCACCATGTCCCTGCTGAACTTGAAGCCTGACTCCCGGTGGCATCTCCTCTGCTCTGTTCAGGGAAATCGCAGTGAAAACTGCTGATGGTGACTTCCTGCTGATGCCCCAGACACTGGCTCAAAGGCATTGTAGCTTCACAGTTCTGATCACAGCCAGAAGGTAGCCTGAGTCCTAATTTGCACAACCGCAGCTCACCAATAAACTTGCTGAACCAAAGACTGACATCATTAAAACCTAAACCGTGGAGTACAAAGGGTCATCTATTGATTTTTTACATTTTTTTTCCCAGTTCACCCTCAATGCTTGTTGTTATCATAATTCACAGTTGTTTTTTGCACAGGGTATTACTAGGCTCCTGGAAGTCTCTCTCATGTGTATGCAATGTGAAGTTTTTAGAGGTGGGGGCCACATCTACTTCCTTATGTACTACTTTTATCTCCTGTTTAACAAGCAGTTCCTTTTTGGGTGAGGAACTTCTATATTAAATTACAGTAGTATTTTGTTATCATTCTATTTTCCTAAGGAAAAGCCTCCAGAAAGTGATGACTTAGGCTACTAGTGGTTAAATTAGTAGCTGGATAAAAACATCATTTTGATTAATGGTCATCTAATTGATTCTTGGTGGTAAAACTTAAGAATCTGTAAAAAAGACAGTTACTAAACAATTTGTCTGTTAGGGAATTATTGCAGAATACTCTCTCTCACAACTATTTTTCTTTCAGCAGATTTTTAAAAGCATCACCAATGAAGATTCAATCCAGGGGCAAGGAAGTCGGAGACTGATAAGTTTTTCATTGTCAGGTAAGTCCCTGCTGGTGTGACAGTTTTAAGCCCAGAGTGTGGGAATTCATCAGGTGTTCCTGCTCCAGCAGGTGTTCCTGCTCCGGCAGGGGGGTTGGACTAGATGATCTTTCGAGGTCCCTTCCAATCCCTAACATTCTGTGATTCTGTGAAATTACTAAAACCTTTCATGTATGTGTACGTATGTATATATTTGTGCATGATTTTTGGCCTGTTGATCTCTTCCTTCCACGAGAGTTATGTGCTGAAGTGTCTCTTTCAAGTAGCATTTTGGGGCCACATTAAGTTTTCCTGTTTGTGATTAAATGCGGTGCTATAGATGTAGGTCAGGGAAAGCAAGATCAAAGGCATGCACTCTATTTACGGTGATTTGTGGTAGTCCTCTGGTTATTGGAGAGCAGGTTCCACAGTCTTGGTCTGGACCTGAGGACAAGGATCACATTCCATGACTGGTTTGGCTGTATGATTTATTTAAGTCTTCCCTCGAAGTTATATTAAAGTCAACTAGGACTTCCATATCTCTTTAATATTAAGCATGCCAGTCAGTGGTCAGTGTGGTTCTTGAGAGGTTATAAATACAATATGACAGGTTAGACTGACATTAGATGGGGCTCTTTTAACACATCACTTATTTTTGCTGGGTTGGACATTGGGCACCCACCCAGTCACATTAATTTGATAAAACCACAGATTTAACGCAATAGAAACAAAGAAGTAGAGTTAATATTTTTTAATGTTCTTAAATAATCTTACACAGAAAATGTTGCCCAGAATTAGTACCATTTTTTCGTTCGCTTGGATTCTTTGGCCTAGTCGACCAAGAGATGTCAACGGTAATAATTTGTGAGACTGCTAAATAACGCTGTCTCACTGGACCCTTTTATAAACTAAACCATCTAATTTACAACTTGATTCAAAGTATACAAAGACCATACTGTGTAATGCATTTGGGATATCTTATTCTAGTGGTTCACATGCAATTCATTTACATTTATATCACATCCATATTAACAGCACCATCGCAGCTGGGTATTTGAAGGGCTTTGAGCTCACATTTATTTTATCAAAAATCTTTGCTGTCAAAATAGCTCAATTTCAGTCTTTCTGAAATTAACAGATTAACATATCACAAGGATTCTTTTTACCTTCTTACTTAGTCAACAACAACAAGAAAACATTATCTCTCTCAAAGTAAAATCATTGCTATTCCTGTATTTGTTGTGCTAGATAATAAGATGCAAATGAAGCCAGGCCTTCCAGAGGCATTGGAGGGAACTGAGATTCCTTCCATTTGCACTACTATCACAGCAATAACCTCTCTGTCGTCATGAGTCCTTTCAGCTCATATAGACTTCTCCTGTTCAGTATACTGTCACATTCAGTGTCATAACTTAAAAGTTAGGTTTCCAAATTATGGTTGATTTAGTTGCAATTAAAGAAGAAAAAATGTGGAACACCATTAGTCTGACTGGGGACTATTGCATTAGACACTGCACCAACACAGAGCCATCATGCCCTAAGCAGTTTATCTAAAGAATACGAGAAGAGCTATGCCTTCTACTACATCAATTTTTAAAAAGAAAAAAAAATTAGAATGGGAAAGAAAAATCTCGAAGTAGACCAAATCCCAAGAAATGCTGAACAACGTCAGTCCATTTCAGCTGACTTGTATTGCTTGCTCTACTGTCTAGACACTCCAGTGAGACCCTGTGTTTAAATGAACTGTGCAAAACCAGTTTCTTTCTAAAAGTTGGTGACAAAGTGCTTTATTCTTTCTCCAGTTTTATCGAATATTTGCTTGGACAAAATCCAACTGGTTTCACTGTAAGTTTTGCCTGAGAAAAGATTTCTGGATTGAATAAAAGTGTCAAACTAAGAAAAAAAGTATCAAGTGGTGCTTCAGGGCAAAAGGAAGTCGCTAGCTCCTTGTGAACAGAAATAGCTGAGAGGTTGCACTACACCAGTAGGAGGTTTGTTTTCTTTGTATTTGCTGCTTTGGAGACTGGAAGTTGGTCCTGTGAAAGGTTAGTTCAGATTAATGGGTTCATTAGCAACACTAATCTCAAAGAAGATAATTTCCTGTGATTAAGCTTCTTAATCATTGATATGATGACTGTGTTATTATAGCTTTCATTGCTTAAAATACCAAGAGATTTTGTAAGCCTAACTTAGCTAGATTAAATACAGTGTTTAAGGAGGGCTGTGCAGTCACTTTGCATTTACTTTCCACCATGAGTTTTCTGCCATTACAGTGAATGTCACACTTCTGATAAGGTGACTGAAAGTGTCAGAGCTCTCTCGCATGAAGTACAGAGTAAAGAAATGTGCTAAGCTTCCCAAGATGTACAGCCACTTCATTGAAGGATCATGGTTTAGCAGCAATATTAACACATTTGCTGAGAGCTCTTTAAACCATTCTGTTGGCTGGTATATTTAGAAAGTGTTATCATGAGGTTCGCATGATATGCCTCCTAGCTATACGTTGCGTTAAGTAACTTTTTTAAGGCTTTAGTATTTCATGTCTCTCGTGTTTGCATGCTCTTCATTTTTAAATGTTCTTGCGGAACAAATGACCAAAAGATCTGAATATTTCACAAACCTTCAGGTATTTATCCTCATCATACCTTTCTGAGAAATGTTGTTAGTTATTTTCCTGTGGCTTTCAGACCGGGCATTTAGGTAACGTCAGTTGTCAGCTGGTGGAAGTCAGAGTATAAATCACAACTGAAAATAGTATTAGGTCCACTAAGGGTCATTTTGCCAATAGTTGTTACCATTAAATGCTTGATCAGAATGCAGATATATAATAGACTTCACGTTCGAACCATTTTTTGAAATCCTAGTGACTGACTTTATAACAGGAGTTCTAGTCACTAAATTTTGTTTGTTTAATATTGCTATCAACCTACCTCTTCTTCTGCCCTCCCCACCTCAAGCTCACATGCACAGATGTTTTCTTTATAAACTTGAGTTACTGACCACTTGACTTTTTCTTACTTGTCAGAGCTTGTGCGAAGGTGAAGTGACTTTCTGCTGCCTCTAGTACACCTATGCCTACAAAGTACTACAGTGCTCTAAACTAACAGATCGAAAGGCCTCAAGAGGCTTTGAGGTCAGCTGCTCCATTATCCTGTATAACACAGGCTGCCTTGCTCCATGGTGTGGAGCTTTGTGTGAGTTTGGCTCAGATGTATCTTACAGATAGGCGTGTAGTCTGGATCTGAGGATACCAAGAGATGGTACTTTCCTCCAGTACTTAATCGCTTGCAGTGATAAAAACTCTCCCTCGTTGTGTCAAGCGGTTCACATTAGCTATACTGATTTTTCTGTGTTTTCCTTCTTGATTAAGACAATTTAAAAAGTAGCATGTCTTTCAGCCATTTTGAATAATTAATTTCTCCGCTCCTTTTAATTTATTAATAGACCTATTTTCTTCCTGATACCTCTTCAGCCCCTTCCTTACACAAATGAGAATCCCTTTCATTTTCCCTTGGAGCATTTCCATCTAGAATAATTCTTTTCTCCTCTTTTCCACTGTCTTTAATATTTTACGTGGGAGCATCATATGACAGAAATGTTTTGGCTTATCTGCTCCGTTTGGTTGTTTTTTTTGAAATCTCAGGTCTTTAAATACCTCCTTGTGCAACTTCACCAGCCAATTCTTTCTGACATTCTTTTTGGATGGAGTCTGTCTATAGATCTCTGGATTTCTGAGAGCAGAAAGAACCACTTTAATTATCTGATTTAAACTCTTGCATATCACCAGTTGCAGAACGTCATTAAGTAGCTGATCAAGTCAGTAATCTATTGTATGTTATATAGCATATTTCTTGGTTCCTCTGCATTATTTTGCTGTGTTGGGTTGTAAGACTTCCTATCACTGCACATCACTGGCTGATTTCTAAAATTCCTTAGTATTTGCTTCTTGAAATCTAATACCAGATGCAATACTTCTGTGAGTCTGTGCTCACTTTCCGTACAATAAATTTTAGTATCATGTACTGCTGCATGAATCAAATTGGCATTTCCAAGACAATGCAATATTGCTCTGCTCTTACTGTGGAAAGGTTATTACCCTCCTAGTAGCTAAAATATTTTCTATTGCTTTAAAAGCACATAGCTGAGAGTCAGTACCTATGTGCCTCCTGTTGAGCCTTGGGCAAGCGAAGTTTTTTGGTTCCTTTGAAGCCACTGCTGTGTCTTAGGTAGCTCAGCTCAGTATATGAATTTCTGCCCTCTAGGATAGGTCCTACTTGTTCTGGTCAAGCTCTGCAAAGCACACTCTACAAAATGAATTTACAAAGGAATTTTAAAAGGATTCTACAAAAGGAATTTACAAAGGAATTTGGGACTTTACAAAGGAGAACTGAAGGGAAATGTTGGAGCTGTCCATTGGCATCCTAATTAGCAACTCTCTTGTGGTGATGGATCATGAAGATGGTTTATTATGTCGTGATACATGAACTATCAAGATCTCAGTAAGACGGAGGTACTTTTTCTTTCTGCTATTAATGAGCAGACCATAGAGAGAATACATTAATCAAGCTACATCACAATCTAAATTGACTGTGGTCTTTCCAGTGACCCTTTAGTCTTTCCAGTGTCCTGGTAACTTTGCAGTAGAATCATAGACACATAGAATGGTTTGGGTTGGAAGGGACCTTAGAGATCATCTAGTGAGTGACCAACACTCACTTTGCTACAACCTTCTTTCAGGCGGTTGTAGAGAGTGAGAAGGTCTTCCCTCAGCCTTGTTTTCTCCAGACTGAACAACCCCACTTCTCTCAGCCGCTCC